>PVJS01003566.1:12816-74866 GCA_004027185.1 Glis glis
CAAAAAAAAAAAAAAAAAAAAAAAAAAAGAAGAGCATCTGCATGAACCTGAAGATCAGAGAGCCAAGAAACAAGTGAAGGGGAATCACTGGGGATTTTGTGCTTCTGCATGCCTCAGTCTTCAGGCACATACTTTTGTGAGATTCGAGGGACACTGCACTGCGGACAGAACTTGGATTTTTTTCCCCTCTAAATTTTTAATTCTTTTCCTAAATTGCTCTAAAAGTTCAGTAAATAAATGTGCATCACCTTGAAGGTTGATAGATTTATTTTGTGGAAAATACAGAACAGCATCATCAAAGAGCATACAAAGAAGGGTGGCTGTTTTACCACATTATTTCTTAGCTCCAGCAGAGAAGGACAACAGTCACCTATGTGGACATGTCTGAATTCAAAGAGTAGCCTCAGGCAAACACCAAGCTCTTTACAGTCAGAACGCCTTGACCCCAGAAGAACAGTTTATGGGAGTACAGATGCAAAAAGCAAAACAATGAAATTAAAAAGAATAAATTCTCCTTCCTCATCACAGATACTGCCCTTCTGAGGGAAACAGGAGTCTGGGATCACCAAGGTTTCAGAAAACAGGAAGTGTCCATAAATCAATTAAGTCCTTTACCTTATGCTAATGAGTGTATTCCCGGTGGATACGTCTTTCTAATCTTTCTACGACACACCCATATATAAAACTAAACCCAAGTTACAAAAAATGTTTAGACAACTGCTAGAACTGTTTGAAAGACAGCATCTGTGATAAAAAGACAAAAAGATTTTATGACAGTTTTTTCTTTTTTTTAGTTTCCATGTTTATTCATTTATTGGTAATGATTAATAATGCATATGCAAATTACATATTTTTTGCTTTGATGCTTTTTCCCAAATCTTGTCATTCTTGCCCAAATTGTACTATCAAAGATGTTACAGAAATTTAATTAAATCGATAACAACCAGAGAGCAAAATCAACTTCCAAAGACCCAATAGACCTAATGATTAAATGAAGGGGGAGGGAATAGGGTGGGATTGGAGGGAGGGCTAAATGTGCAATGTGTGCATGTATGATGTTCACACCCTGACATATATCAAAATATATAATTACAATGCACCAATAAATGAACATAAAATTTAAAAAATTATTTCTATAATGAACGTTTGTGAATTGTCTTTCTGATTGAGTACAGACGCAGATCTTATGAATCTTATACTTCTAATATAGCATCTGCTATCTGTACATAACCTCTCAGTATCTATAGGATATCAGAAGGATCCGTGAAAGACAGTGGCATAATCTATTTTTAAATAGACTTTCTCAATTCCTCACTTCTCTTAACCAGTCCCAAAACAAGTGTTTCAGGTGAGATATAAAGACATAGTTGTTATCTAATGAAATAGAGCTCTCCATGCCCACGTGCATTCCCTG
Organism: Glis glis; assembly: GCA_004027185.1. Classification (NCBI taxonomy): domain Eukaryota; kingdom Metazoa; phylum Chordata; class Mammalia; order Rodentia; family Gliridae; genus Glis; species Glis glis. The sequence continues at coordinate 14,231 of PVJS01003566.1, forward strand.
ATATAACAAGATGCCCACACAGCTGCCGTGCACCTGCCTCCTGGCCTGGGAGCCATTCCCCAGCTTCATGAATCCTTTCTGTAATTTCAGTTCCTTGTGTCCACGGCTAAAGGATCATGTTTAACTCTCGTCCACCTATCAGATGCAACCTTTACTCTTATCAAGGACAAAAACAATACTACATATCAAGAAAATGCAACATTTTATAATTAAAATTATGAGATACTGGCACTTCTTAAAAGAGGCCAAGGAGAATGGAAGACAAATTAAACAATAAGAAAAACTGCTTATTGTTTTAATTTTGGCATTTAAGAGAGTTAATTCTAAACATTCTTGTATATGTATGCTGTCTTTCAAGTGCTTCTGTTGTGGATGTACTAGAATAAACATTTGAAACTCAGTGAAACAGAAAGGACACACGGTCAGGCTTCCTTCCAACTATGAAACTACAATTCATTCGTTTCTACGTTCCTACAATGCTATGTAATAGCCGATGCCACTACCTCAGATAATAAGCCCCAAATGAGATTTTTTTTTAAAGCGTGCTCCTAAATGCATGTGGCCTATTTAGGCTGATGCCATATGGCATTGATCCCTGATTTCTACAGCAGAGATTTCCAGCCATAAATTTACCATTGAATCTGTATGGCCAGATTTAACTGTCCTCTTGAATTTATAATTATCCTTTCCTTGCTTAAAAAATCACAATATATGTATGCCTAAACAACAGATTTTATAATTTTTCTTGTTTTTGAAATGTATAAAAATGGTCTCATATTGCAAATAAATTAATTCGGGATTTGCTTTTCTTGTAATCAAGGCAAGGCTCAAATAAAAACAATTATTTAAGAATCCATATAAAAGGATATATTTAGTTGAGTTTTGCTTTACTAACTCCAATAATATGATATAACATATAGGGAAAATACGATGGCAGAATTTGTGTTTAATGCCTCTCACTGTATGTATCATATATTGGACAACTTTCTAAGTTTTTCACCAAAATTTTTGCCACCAAAATTTTATCTGGCATTCTGTCAAAGCTTTATTACAGAAAAATGATGAAAGTCACCAAGCATGGTGGCACATGCCTATAATTCCAGTGACTATGTAGGTTGAGACAGAAGGATTATAAATTTGAGGCCAGCCTGGGCAAATTAGCAAGACTCTTTCTCAAAATGTAAATGCAAAAAGGCTCTGGGATTGTAGCCTAGTAGTAGAGTCTCCCTTGGGTTCAGGGTTCAATCCTCAATACCACACACAAAAAAAGATGAAATTTTTAGTATTATTGCTACTATTAATTGTTAATCACATATATGTTAAGCCTTGTGTTGAGTAATCCATAATGTTTTATCTCATTTAACATAACAAAAGTTTTATTAGTTAGGATAAATAATGATATAATGTGGTAAGAAATATTATATAGTCTTAAGACAAAAAATTACATATTTTTGTCCAATCTTCATGTGCAAAAGGTTCTGCTGTCTTTCTTGCTCACGCTTGCAGGTTGACAGAAGCTAATAATGACACATTCGGCAGAGGAAAGGGCATATGGAGAATCATACACTAGGTCTTTAAGTTTGCACTAAGAAGTAACTTGCAAAAAATCACTTTTACTCACAAATATCACGGTTGTGTATCACTTGAAATAAAGCTAAAAACAAACAAATCCCCACAGAAATATTCTCCCGTTTTGTTCCCAGAATGAGAACCAGAAATATTTGTTACCAGGACTAATGACTAAACCCTCCCTGCTTCAAAATAACATTATGAACCCTCCCTGCTTCCAACGTTTCTGAAATCAGAAAACTGAAGCTCGAAGAATGACGTAAAGTTACTTGATGTAAAGTTATTAATCCAGGAATTCAAAGAAACAAACACTGGTGTTTCCGAATCTGTTTGTTTTCCTCATTAACATTTTTAATGGGACTGTACAGTGACATTATTAGACTAAATCATTAACAGTTTATGATGCATGACCACCATTAATAAATAAATAGAAATCTCCTTAAAGATATTAATTTATATAATGCAAAAACGATTGCAACGTTGCACAAACCATGAACTAGAGTATTACCACTATGCATCTGCAGGTCCTACTCTCTCACCCTTCCATCTCTCCACCCCCACAGGCAATCGACCATCTCTCAGGTACTACATAAGGGCCAACCTTGCAAATTGATTCTTTTTGAAGGACAGAAACCTCAGGTGTATTTCTGCACACTCTGTGACTAAATTATATTTAATTAGAATATATCACACTTCTATTCTGATAGGAAACATATAAATATCATGAATAATGTGGACAAACCATAAAATCCTTCACATAAATACATTTTCTAGAAGACAAATGTGCTAATAATGCAGTGGGCTTTAATATTTTAGATTAGATCTCTGAAATATACATAACAGAAAAAAGAAAGAAAAGCAAAGAACTAATAGAAGGGCACAGTAAATGTATTAGGTCACAGCCCAGCAGTACTATTCTACTTTCTAGGATTAATGACTGATATTCATGGAAGAGACAGAGTCCCACGTATATAAAATGTAATATTTTGTTGTCTTTTTATTACATATAAATAAGAAATTTGAGTGCTGATATAATAAAGCCAAATTGTTTTCTAATGCTAGAAATTTTTTGTACACTTCCCCCCAAATCATGCCCAGGTAAACCATGGTTATAGTCAGACTTGTGTGTTGTGGAATGTTAAGTAAGAATTCCAGTGAGTTGTGATACTTTACAAGTATGTAAAGTCTTTCAAAGCTGTCTGTCTTCACATATGTGATGTCTTGTGTTTGAGCTGATCTTTTTTTACACCTATCTGTCCTCTGCCTATCTTATTTCTATTCAAGACTCACCTCAAAATAATTCTTATTAAAAACAATTTCAGTTGAGACTAACATAAGAATGATTTAGTTACCTGTTTTGAGGTTCAATAACATTCTATGAATACCACTTTGAGAGGTATTTGAATTTCCTTGTTTGTATTCCTAAGTATGCTAAAAACATTTTATTGTAATTATTACTACATACTAATTGTACAGATTAATGGGATCCACTATGATATTCCCATACAGGCATCAATCACAGGTAGATCATGACCTTCCAAACTTCTACCTTTCCCCCTCTACTTTCTGCTTTTCCCTGTCCCAGTACCCTTTCTAGTCCCTAATCACACTTCTCATACTTTCAGTTGTTTTTTTTAAATTGTTCAGTTTCCACATTGATACTCATCTTTCTGTATGTGGTATATTTTGCTTAAAATGATGTCCTCCAGTTCCATCTATGTTCCTGCAAATGACAGGATTTCAACCTTGGTTCTCAACATAACACATCAATTTCACTAGCATTTTATTTACACTGGTCTTCATTCAAGTTTGTACAATCTTTTTTTTTTTTTTTTTGCGGTACTGGGGATTGAACCCAGGGGCGTTCTACCTCCCCGCTATGCCCCCGGCCCTATTTTTTATACTTTATTTTGAAACCAAGGTTTCACAAAGTTGCGGAGGGCCTCACTAAGGAGGGAGAGAGAGAGAGAGAGAGAGAGAGAGAGAGAGAGAGAGAGAGCTGAGGCTGGCCGCGAACCCGTATCCTCTGGTCTCCGCCTCCCAAAGTACTGGGATTACAAGCGTGTGCCACCACGCCTGGCAAGTTTGTACTATCTTAATGTTTATGTTCCTTAAATATTCACATGGTGAAAACTTACCACAAAATGTAATGGCTTTGGAAGTTGGGGTCTTCGGGAGGCAATGAGTCCACGAGGGCATAGTCCTGGTGAGCGGGATCTATGCCTTTATTTAAGGGTCCCCAGAGCGCTGCCTTAACTCTTTCTCCATGTGAGACCACAGGGAAAAGATGGCCACCCATGAACCAAGACACAGGCTTTCACCAGGCACTAAATTTGCCAGCACCCTTGAGCTTATATTTTCCAGATTCTATAGCCGTAAGAAATAAGCAATCTAGTTTATGGTATTTTGTTACAGCAATTCAAGTGGACTAAGACAAGACTTTTGACCATACTTTGTTTACTCCTGATCAGGGAGAATTAAAATATACTCCCTTTATGTGAAAGTAAATCTGCCCCAACATTTTTCATAGTAGTTGGTATACAGAAGAGCCCATATGAAAACATGCTAAATGGAGAAATAATTAAATGAATGCATAATGAAATAATGTAAGAGTGTATCTGACATATTACATATGTATTAGAAACTATGCAATGAATTATAGAGAAATCATACTTAACATAGGCAGAGTGACTTACAGAAAAATCTCTCTCTGAAAGCAATTATAATTATGCAAATATACCAGACTAATCATAGTAGGTTAATTTAGAAGTAAAAATGTATTTTGTGAATTTATTGTTCTTATTTATTTTTATTTTGTGCAAAATCTTTTAAAATATATGAAAAGTCAAAAATTCATATTTGGCGATAAATGTCCAAATTATATTCTATGTAAAAATATTAGTCTTTGCTAAATTGACCTACGTTTATTCTTTGTAAACACACATTGTGACCTTCCAGTGTAAAGAAGGAGAAGGAATGGTGATGAGGTTTGATAAACTTACTGTGACAAATGTTCTTTCATTTATTTAAGAAGCATCTTTTCAAATAACTTTTTATATTAAACCTGTTCAAAATGATTTCCAAACAACCTCAAATCAGAAAAAAATCTTCACAAATGCTTAAATACACCTCAGAAATGCTAGCAAGAATAATTCCTTTTTTTTTACTACTAGTATACTAATGAAATTCAATAAAAGAATCCACCCGTTAAGTATAATTTGACAACATATTCAAAAGGTTTGTTGGCAAAATTGGTATACGTGAATGAATACCAAATACAAATGTTTATATTTGTATGTATATATGTTTATAGTTACAAACATATATCTTGTTTTTGAGATTCTCTGAGATTAGAATAAATTTTGTCCTTTGTAAATTCAAAATTTACTTGTTACTCTAATCTTTAAATGTATTTGTTACCATAGTCTTTAAATTATACTTGTTAGTATAGTCTTTAGTATCTGGTTTTATAAAAACAACAGCAACAATGACAAAAAAAACCTAAAATTCTTTGTTTGAAATTTGGGATAGGAATCACATAAGCATACACTCCTGGAAAAGATTCAGTTATTTTTATAGTTTATTGAATGTGTTTTACATTTTCTAAGACTGATTTTTAAAGTTCCATCTATCATTGGCTTACTTCTGTGAAACTTGTCAGCAATCTCTACATGACTGCATTTCATATCACAATCCATTTGTCCAAGCTCAACAAGGAACTTTTTTAGTTGATGCCTCCCTGTCTAAAGGACATGTTTAAACAGCCAATTGCTACTTCCATTAATCTTCTCTAGTGATGGAATAGGACTAGTAAGTGAACCAGAATTACAGTTTTTAGAACAATATTTGCATCATGTCTCTTTTACATTATTCCTAGAAAACTCAAAGAACTTTCAATACAGGCTGCTTTTCTTAATACCTTTCACACATAAGTAAGGAAGTCTGTGTATTTTTGTTTGTTTGTTTGTTTATAATAGGAAATGAAGCAGTTAATTAAACTGCATACAGAAACACATGATAATTATTTTCAAATGTCACTCTTTTGGTAGCTGGCCCTCTGACACCATATTTAAATTGGCTACAGAAAGGTACTGCTGCTTCTGGTTTAATGAATACAGTGATCTAGAGGTAGGATAGGAGAAATAAAAGAAATAGGTAGACAGGAGACAACAGGGAAGGAAAGGGAGACTGTAGTTACAAATCTGAAAACTCCATGCTGGCCCTCACCTTCACCCCGAAGGTCTGCTTTCCTTCAAGCCTGAATTCTTACGAGGTAAATTTTAGAACACTCTAAGTCCAGCTAACTGGTGCATTTATATTTTGTTAGCCTACAGAATGTAACTTAGATTGATAAAAGAAGTCTAGAAAATGATATTGTTAAAAGCCCAATGATATGGGTAGAGCCCTCGTGCCATCCATCAACCAGGTAGTATCAGCCTGAAGATGCTGAGAAGGACCACGACGAGCATCCCTCCTCTGAGCTCCATGATTAAAGGAATCAAGCTCTCTCCTCTCCCATGTTCTCTATTTGCCCAACCTTCACGGAAGTCCCTTATAAAAGAAGAGCCCTGCACTCCCAAAGCATACCTCTCACTCTGCAGGTAGCCCTCATTCTCCTTTGAATGTGTATTTCTTACTTTCCTAGATAAATCTCTGTCTCTGTCTCTGACTGCAGTGTGCGGAAATTCTTTTCCATAAGTCAAGGATCCCGCCAATCTTGAGTTGAGGAATCAACCCTTCTCCTGTGACAAGCTTTCAGTGATGAACACCCACTGCAGGTACTTGTTCATCGCCACCGTCAGAGTGCACTGCACGGCAGGACTTCTAGTCTTCTCTTTCTGCGAATATATTTCATTGCATATTTTTAAATAAATTCCCAGGGAATTGATATTTGATGAATGCAGTTTGACAGAGATACTAGTTTAAATTTAAATCTTTAAATTTTAGAAAATACATTGTACATCTTTTCAAACTTCAATAATATTGAGGAGCAAATTGGATGTTACCTCACTTAAAATGCTCCTCGTCTGATGAGAGAAGGAAGCCTTAGCTATTGAAATATGTATGTGTGTGCACTCTGGGAGTTTTATAATATTAGCACGCACTGTGGGAACTTCTTTTTTTCTTTCTCTAGCATGTTATTCTAAATCCTTTCTTTAACAAGGGAGGTTAAAAATCGGAAGATTACCTTTTTAAAGTAGACCTAGGATTTAGCAATAAAGTGACTGGAGCACAGGAAATTCTTATCATGCTTTATGAAACTTGAATTAGCTAAAGAGAGGCACAAAGATAGTAAGAGGAGAAGAAGAGGAAAAGAGAGAGAGAGATAAAAAACGAATGGTTGAGAGAGCTGTAAAACATATGAAAAGAATGCTAGGAATAAAGCTAGAAGAAACATACACATATGAGTGAAGAAAAGATAAAGAAAGCTTTTATAAGAAGGAATTTTGAAAGTTGAGGGATGTAGAAAAATAAGAGACAGGAAAAAGTGAAAAAGGTATACAGAGCAGCAAATGGTTACTGAGTTCCAATTCTATTCTGGATACCTTATTAATGCAGCTGAGAAATTTGCAGAAAATGGGCAAAAGCTTATATCATTATAGCACACAGAATGAAGTATGAAAAAGGTTATAGTGATTGTTTTAAGTTCAGTCTAATATGCTGTATGTGTGTGTGTATAAATGTTTTTGGCAAAGAATACCAAAGAAATACTGATTATTCAGTAGGGAACATTAAATCTTCCTTAGTTTAATTTGAAAATAATGGTTATTATAACCTCTAAGCAATGTATATATCATTTTCTATATTCTATAAAACATACTAAGCAATTTACTTGCATAATATTAGTAAACCCTAATAATAATTTGATCAAAGATTTATGATTAGCCTTGTTTACAGATGGGGCTCCGATTCATAGAGAGAATATGTAACTTATCAAATATTACATATTGATTTCGACAGAGTTTTAAAAAGGTCTATTTGATTCCAAAGCTTATGCTCTCAACTACTGTAACATAATTAACATTTCATATCCACATGCTACCAATACTGTATCATATTTTAATCCTCTCAAGTTTCCTTTTTCAGTGATACGTATGAACTTATAATGCATGAGGTTTGAATCCTAGCTCTCATTCATATTTCTAGTACCTCAAAGCTATCCCCTTCTGCGATGGAGTTGATACAGACTGTTAACACACTTCCCAGCAGGCAGCGTAAATGCCATCCTTTTAACTCCAAACTTTTCACAACCTATAGTATGTTGGCCCTCTAAACTGTGAAAAAAAAAATGTGAAAGTTGTTAGAATCAAAAGGAAGACTCTTTTAGCAACCCTAACAAAAAACAAATAGGTAAACCAAAGAGAGGGTTTTTCACATGACTGTCTGAAAGTAGCTATCACAAAACATTGGCAATGTCACAAGTTTGCACAGAAGCCTCTGCAACCCTCTCCAAGAAGGACTTTTACAAGGACGTCTGCCCAGCAACTGTCTGTTCGACCGCAGACTGATGCCGCTCTTGTCATTAATCTGTGGTCAAGGATTATCATTTCAAAACATTTTATGTAATCCTTAACTTTTCTGTCTTCACAAACTTCCTGCCTCAACCACTTGGAACATGCCCATAGTCTACTATGGCACGCATATTACCATTGCAGTGTCTGCGATTCCCATTGCAATGCAATGGTATTCCTAAATAAATATTATTGCTTGAAGAATCAGTCTCTCTCTCTTCCTCTCTCTGATTTTTTTTATTTAGCTTGATAGTATCTATGGGCTCTGGATCCCTGGATTTGATCAAATGTTATCAAAAATATTTGAAGAAGACACTGCATCTGTACTGAACATGTACAGACATTTTGTCATTATTCCTCAAACAACTATTTACATAGCATTTGCATCATTTGTGTATTATAAGCCATCTACAAATAATTTAAAGCATATAGAAGAATATGCATAGGATGTATGCAAATACTATGACATTTTATAAAAGGGATTTAGGCATCCATGTATTTTGGTGTTTGCAGAGAATCCTGGAACAAATTAACCGAGAAAAAACTGTATTAATTTATGTTAGTGTTCTGTATTTGTGAATTTTATTTCAAACAAACTAGTAGTAACATTCATGAGATTAATATATGTATCCTGCTCATATCTGTATCCCAGAATTAGCATAAAACTGGAAAGTAGTAGATATTAATAAATATATGTTAGATAAATGGATATATAACAGGAATTGGTTATGACCTATACTTTTCTTCTACGGTTCCACAGGACCGAGCTCATATTGTTCTACTTTCATGAGTCCTGTAGAACTTTGTACTAAGACTGTAAAACCGACTGGGTCAGAATGTGGCAGGGTGGTAGGATTACACTGACTGTGTAGCTCACTTTGGATAATGAAAACATCTTAGTAATATAGAATCTTTCAATAAATGGATGTGGGGTGTATATCCATTTATTTATGTTTTATGTAAATTCTTTAGAAATAGTTTGTAGTTTTCAGCATACAATTCATAATGGAAGTGAAAATCAAGATCACAATAAGACCATCTTAGCCAGGCATGGTGGTGTATGCCTGTAATCCCAGTACTTAGGAAGCTGAGACAGGAGGACCACAGGTTTGAGGCCATCCTTAGCAATTTAGTGAGACCCTGTTTCAAAATAAAAAGGGCTAGGGGTTTAGCTCAGAGGTAGAATGCCCCTGGGTAGAATCCTCAGTACTAAAAACAAAACTAATGAGAGGAAGGAAGGAAGGAATGAAGAAATGAAGGAAGGAAGGAAGGAAGGAAGGAAGGGAGGGAAGGAGGGAGGGAGAAAGATCATCTTGTACCCATTAGGATGGATATTATTTTTAAAAAAAATAAGTGTTAGACATAATACAAAGCAACTGAGAGCTGAGCATGGTGGTACACACCTGTAATCCCAGTACTTGGGAGGCTGAGACAGGAGGATCACAAGTTCAAGGACAGCCTCAGCAAGTAGTGAGACTCTCATCAACCTAGCAAGAGCCTGTTTCAAAATAAAAATTAAAATATAGCACTGGGGGTGTAGCTTGGAGGTAGAATTCCCCTGGGTTCAATTTCCAGCACCACACACACACAAAACTGATGTAGCCACTATGGAAAACAGTATGGAAGTCCCTCTAAAAAATAAAAAATTGAATTACATATGACCCAAACACTCCACTTTTGGTTATTTATCCCAAAGAAATGAAATCAGGATCTTGAAGATATATTAGCAGCACTACTATGTTCACTGAAGCACTATTCATAATACCCAAGATACGGAAACAATGTCAGTGTCCATCGATTGATGAAAGGATAAGAAAGCATGACACATGCATACAACGGGAAAGTTTTAGCTATAAAAAGAAGAAAATCCAGCAATATTCAACAACACGGATAAATTTTGATGACATTATGCTAAGTCAGCCAGTCACAAAAGGACAAATACTGCATAAATCTACTGACACGAGGTATCCAAAATAGGAAAATAAACTCCCAGAAGCAAAGAATAGAACAGTGGTTGTCAGAGGCTGGGAAGAGTGGGCATAGAGCTGTACTAATCATCATGCATAAACTTCCAGTTATACAAGATGAATAAGTTGTAGAAATCTGATGTACAACATTTAAATGAGATAGTATTGTTAAGAATCTAAACATCTCTCAAGAAGATGGATCTTATGTCTATCATGGATAGTGGGAACAGGGGAAGAAGAGATCCATGTCACATAGTCACTCAAACAATAGGGATGGCAGTTTTATCACCTTTTGTAGCTTACCCATCCAAAACATATAACTTCATTAGTTGTTTGAGTGGAAGAGAGACTGAAGAACTGCACAAGGCCTTTTCATTGCATAAACCCAACAATAACACATCATTCTTGCTCACAGTTCACTGCCCAGGGATAGTTATGCAGTCTTCCCTAATAGCTGAATGTTCAAACAATTCAGCAGAACAAACTTAATACTTGCCAAGTACACTGCTTCTTACAGATGTAACATAACATAGGTATGGACTTTTCATTTATTTATTTATTTGTTTATTCTACAAATGCATATTGAGCAATAAATAAGAACTAGGCTACAAAATTTCAATCATACACAAGAGAAATAGAGCCCCCGCCTTCACAGCTCTGTATGCAAAGAGTTTAATGCCTAATTGAAATTTTCTTCACTGAAGAATCTAGGATTAAGCTGTCCTTAATCCTAAAGACTAGAATTAAGCTGTCCTTAATCTTAAAGATTAATGCCCTAAGAAAAGCCCAGTGAACACTGGCAGAAAACGCAAAAGCCGTTCAAGAGTGTTTTGTGACAGAAGTCTTGCACTGTCCCCTATGTCATCAGTCACTATACTCTGAAGCGTTTCTTGTCACCTTTCACCTTCTACTTATACCCGCCATTCTCAGGACCTTTATTTTCCTTCCCCTTTCTGGAAGGTTTCAGCTGCTGTCTTCTATCTTCATTCTTAGCTCCAATCCTGCCCAATTGAGTCACATAGGCTTTGCATCTGAATATTAGGCATTGCCTAATTCATAGAGCAACTGAATCAGGGCAAAGACACCCGGAATGGCTTTTCCTCAACAGCCAGTCAAGTCTGGTAGATGTCAGTATGTGGAGCACCCTGCAAGATGAGAACTAAGACTCTGGGGCATAACTTACTGAAATCTATCTCTACCTCATGGTTAGGGGAGACAGTGGGTCTCTCAGAAGTCATATATTGAATCCCTAATGCTCAGTAACTCAGAATGTGACTGTATTTAGAGATTTGGCATTTGAAGAAGTAGTTAAGTTAAAATGAGACTCTGATAGTGGAACCTAATCTAATCTCACTGATACTCCTATAAAGAAATTGGGACATAGAGAGAGAGACAACAGGGGTGTGACTCTGCTCAGGGATGACCACATGAAGAGGCAGCAAAAGGCTGGTCATCTGAAAACCAAGCTGAGAGACCTCAGAGGAAACCAATCCTGTCAGAACTTTGATCTTGAGAAAATATAGTCTCCAAATCTATGAAAAAAAATAATTTCTTTTGTGCGAGTCATTCAGTTTGAAGTATTTGATTATGGCATCCCCAGAAAAATAGTAGGTTTTGTCTCTGAAATGGTCCTGGTTAACATTTAAACCCCATGGTAGGACAGGAACAATCTGCCTAATTTTTGCCAACCCCATCAAGAATCTTTCTTTTATCAAGAATACAAACAAGAATGAATTTTATACATTTCTTCTTATTATAATTTCATGAATGCAATTCCTTCTATTTTAGTACCAATGACCACACACACACACACACACACACACACACACACATATACACACACATGCATATCCCCCCCAGGAACATGCAAATTATGTAAATATATGTGTGCTTTTGTATGCAAAGAGTTTAATGCCTAATATTTTCACCTTCTGACATACTAGGAAATGACATAAATGCACCTAATGCTTTGCCACATTTAAACTCACAATGGTCCCATGAGAGAGAGAATATCATTTTCCCCATTTTACAGATGAGCAAAGATGGCTTGGGGAGATTGTCACTTGAACTTGGTTACATAAGTAATCATAAGAAAGTAGAGGAGCTCATATTTTGAAAATTAAGTCACCTTTGTTGACAGTGAGGATGAATGATGAGAAACCAGTTATCAGAAGGTTCAATGTGATCCTTATGTATCTAAGTCCCTTACACTAAATAATTCTATACAATATTCCTATAAAGCAAATACTTTTATTAGATACATGCTACAGATGATTAAGGAATCATCCATCGCCACATAGCTACAGAATTTGGAGCCAGAATTCAGATGTAGGCAGTCTGATCCTGAGGCACATCCTTTCAACCTCATTCCACATTGCTTCTTAAGGTTGGGGTGGATATATAAATATATAGTTTTGGATGCTGATGGGAATTATGAAATGTAAATTATGGATTCTGCACTTGTCTAGTTTAAGAAAATTAGACGATGATCACATGCATCCAGCACAAGCAATTTTATTATCTTTGTATTCTTCTAACCTTACCTGTTAGAGGTAAGACAGCATGTATGATCTTCAATATTTCAGAGAGATAGCTGTATACATCTCAAACCATAACACCAACTCAGTATTCTCCATGGGTGTTTCTGAAATCTCTGTATGCTTCACAATTCCCTTAACTTGAAAATTCAATATTCTTCCTGCAAACACTTTCTATCTCTGCTCCAAATTCTTCAACAGATCTTTATATGTATTCTTTGAAAACACACATTGTTCACAATCCTATTATTATACATATCACATCATATTCATTATATGCCTTCTTACACTAGAGTTCAGGGACTCTATTACATTTGTTTTCCTAATATTTGCCCAAGAACTTAATATTCAATCAAACGTTAATAGAATAAGTGTTCTATGGAGAATCAAAAAATGTTGACTAGAGGCAAAGTGATAGTACATACAATAGATATACAGGTAGAAAGAGGAAAGTTGGAGTAGAAAATGACAAAGGAGATGATCTTGCTTAATTGTCAGAAATATTCAACATTACTTGTTATAAATATGGTTCTCTATGAAAAATGAACAAGAGTGGAACAAAAAAATCACACAACAGGAAATGGTATTCACCAGAAGATGGAGAAGTCTAATATGCAGACACTCAGGAAAGGTCAGTACAAAGAACCTCTGAGAGAAATACAGTTGCAGAAATGGCAGATCAATAATGCCTTTTACTGAAATGCTAGAAAATTATAGGATTTGTCCAAGGAAGTAGTCATTGGAGACCTAAGAGAGTGCAGTTTCAGTAGAGTTGTGAGAAAAAGCAAATTGCATAGCTTAAGGGAAATGGGGAAGAAATGGTCATAACAGGTACAGAGATTTGTCAGAGAAAGATCCAACAAGAAAGTCTCTCTGCTATGACTGGGATGAGTCACTTGAGGACTCCCAGCCAGGCAACAATTGTAATTCCATTTTTGCTGAATTTATATTTCTATTAAGAATATTTAAAATGAATGACCTCTTTTTCACATGATTAGGATGTGATTTTTTAAAGTGGTTTAAAATTTTTCATGTTGTAGAATCACAAAGGGCAGCATCCACCTTATCAGTTGTCATTAATTTTATGTTCATTGCTTGAACACTGAGTCAGACTTTGAACTTCTTTTTCCCTGACTCAACAGGGTGTGTGTGTGTGGAGAGAGAGAGAGAGAGAGAGAGAGAGAGAGAGAGAGAGAGAGAGAATCTTTAATATACAATAGTTGGTTGTCTATTTATCAGAGCTCCATTTTTCCTGTCTCTTTAGATCTCCTGCCTTCACAGACATACTGATGGGTTTTAAGAAAGCCTATTACTCAAATACATAAAAGCTACTGAAGATTTATCTCTAGTTACAAGTTGAAACTTAGAGAAGTTACAGATTGTATGTATAAACCTGATTACTAGAAAATTCTTGTAGAAACAAGAGTCATACAGTTTCAAACCTTCACTTTTAAACTGAATCTGTTTTGGGGGTACAGGGACACAGTGCACACAGCTTTAATCTGAAGGTGAAATTAAGACTGTTTGGGAAAATATTACTGGAGTCTGAACTGAAAGTAATGATGCTCTTTCTTGTCATGCCATTTTAAATGACGTACCTGGTATAGAAGCTTAGATAATGTGCGTGCGTGTGTTTATAAGTCTCCAAGAAAAGACAGACTTTGAGGATTGTAGATAATTATGTACACAAAGCAACAGAGTTACTCATAAAATTTGAAGTAAAGCTCTCATAATAAAAATATACCTTATAAAATGGAATAAGTAAAGTGGTTTATGGAATGACATCAAAACTACATGTAGATAAACAAATTTTTACAACAATATGGGCTATATTTTGTTTTTTTTTTGTGTGTGGTACTGGGGATTGACCCAGGGGCATTCTACCTCCGAACCACAACCCCAGCCCTATTTTATCTTTAGTTTGAAACAGGGTCTCACTAGGTTGATGAAAGTCTCACTACTTGCTGAGGCTGTCCTTGAACCTGCAATCCTCCTGTCTCAGCCTCCCAAGTACTGGGAACAAGTGTGCGCCACCACGCCCGGCTTATACTTTGTTTTTGTTTTTGCCTAAAATATGTATTACTTATTAGGTATTATATGCATATGTAATACACATATATGTACATGTATATATTATATGTATGTGTATGTAGTAATACATATATGTGTATTTGCTCTATTTCTATTTATGCTGCCTTAAGAAACATATTTAAATGAGTGATTAAGATCTTTCCAAGTTCATTGAAAATTACTTTGATGGTCTCCAGCAATCATCTTTAATTTTATTACTGAGACAGTTTCAAAAGAACCTATTGGATTGTACTATATTTGGAAAAAAAAATGTTAACAGTAGAAAGACAATCTGCAATGCCCTTGGAAATAGGGAGCTCGAAGAAGAAACTATCTTAGACATTATCTAGAGAAAAGAGTGAATATTCCACAAAGAAAAGTACTGAAGTCCCTGATTCAGGGGTATCACTGTAACAAGGCCCTAGGTGACAGTACATAAAAGCTTGGACACAAAAACTGTTGAGATCCTTTAACTCGTCTTGCAAGAGGATTCCTGTGTATGGATCCATCTTGCTCAAAACCTTTAGTACTGTGGCTCATTGGGTAGTTATATTTTCCTTGTAATTTTAATACCAAACTTGCATGCCATTCTCTTCTAAATATAGTTAATAGAAGTTAGTAGCACTCAAATTCATAATCCCTGGATCCACTGATAAAAATTAAGTTTTCAAGATTCTACATTTTAGTGTCAGGCCTTACAACATGGTTACATTTTTAGGGGATTGGCATTTCTATCTCATCACTGACCTTCCATGGATTACCTAATGGCAAGAATGAAAATGAACCTAGAGACATCCTCAAAGTTCATGTGAATCCGTTAGCTCACCAAGACAAGCATAGTTACAAATACTTTCAAGAATGAAATGGAGCTGAGTGTGGTGGCGCGTGCCTGTAATACCAGTCCTTGAGAGGCTGAGACAGGAGGGTTGCAGGTTCAAGGCCAGCCTCAGCAACCTAGCAAGATCCTGTTAAAAAAAAAAACAGGACATTTGAAATGGAATTTAACAAGGGTGTCTTCAAAGGTATTGGGGAAATTTTCAGTCACATAAAAAATAGTATATGCACATGTGCCCATTAACACAAGATATTCATTTAAAATATATGTGTAATTTTTAAAGAAATAGAAGTAATTCTTTAAAAATAATGAGAAATAAGCTGGGCACAGTGGTGCACATCTATAATCCCAGTACTTGGGAGGCTGAAGCAGGAGGATTGTAGGTTTTAGGCCAGCCTTGGCAACCCAGCCAGAACCTGTCTCAACATAAATATAAATATATACAAAAAGCTGGGGTTGTAGATCAGTGGTAGAGTGTCCCTGAGGTCAACCCCCAGTGCCACAAACAAGGGGAGGAAAAATAGCATAAGAAATAAATATAAAAATTTTAGTGAACATTGACCAATATTAGATACTGTGTTAAATTTTATAAAATTGAGTTTCAGAGGATTATTATCATTTGTAAGGAAACTGAGCCCCAGGAAGTGTTTTGACTTTTAGTATTTAAATGGAATCCCTTTGTATGGTTGTTCTGGTTGTCTATTATATAGAGGTCTCATTCACATCACAGATATATGCAAATTCATACAGTAGTTTCAGGACAAGACAGAAGATTTTTAGCTTCCAGACTAATTGAGCAGACAGGGAGAGTCCCCTTCTCAATAAATTTATGTTGTCATTCACGTGTGCTCGCCTGGGAGTCAACCATCTCTCCCTCTCCCTCCCACCTCCTTTCTTCCTCAAATGCACACGCATCACATGTAAATTCACCAGCTCAATGACACATACATATTTTTAAAAATCCTCTGACATTTTGCTTCAAACATTATCATAATATTAATATTATGATATTTTAATATTATAATATTTTAAGCAAATACTTATTTGATTTTGGCAGTAATATTTTTTAAATATGAAAGTATAGAGGAAATAACAAAGAAAGAGGAAACTAAAACAGATCCATTATCGCATATATCACCTTCCCTTTATCCTCTCTCTCCATACCTTTTATTACTCAGTCATGTACTCAATATTGAAACATCAACAAAAGGTAAACCCTGCACACATCTTGGTTTATTTACCTCTCTGTGAAAAATTATGTTAGAACAAGGACTAAGTTTTAAATATCTTTTATCTCCCACGACATAAAATTTAGCACATGACTCTGCGATCTCTGATTCCCAATGGTACCGCCTTCATAGGTTCCGCACACTCAATTTGGGATCAGGGCATGTATTACAATTAAATAGCATGGTCAGGATCAGTAATCCATTAAAATAAATTCAAATATTATCAGTTCTAATGCTCTCTTTTTGGGCAAAACAACAAAAAGAAAACAATACACTATAAACTACAAATCTATTAATTTATCTAATTTTCTACCTCTGTCAGTTACCTAAATTCCGAGTTTTTAACTTAATACAATAGTATCCACTTCATTTATGTTATTAATGATTGCTTAGGAATACAGTCATGCACCAAAAGTAATGACCATAATGGACTAGGCTATCAACAAATTATGTTACTACTTCTAATAACTTATCCTAGCAATTTGAGTGAGGAATTTTAAAAGACTCAAAACTTAGCTGTTTTTTTCTAGAAAAAATATTAGAGAATATTAATAATAATAATTATGCAATACATTTTTCTTAGAAGCCATTTTTACATTTGGATAATACTAGAATATTCCATTTCCGGATAAATATTTATTAGATAAATAGTATCCATATTTTTCCTCCTAATCCCCTATGCCCAAATAAGAAATGGTTTAGAAAGCATAAAAAACTTCTTAACTGGCCGGGCGTGGTGGCACATGCTTGTAATCCCAGTACTTGGGAGGCGGAGACCGGAGGATCCGGGTTCAAGGCCAGCCTCAGCTACTTAGTGAGGCCCTCTGCAACTTCATGAGACCCGGTTTAAAAATAAAGTATAAAAAATAGGGCCGGGGGTGTAGCTTGGAGGTGAAATGCCCCTGGGTTCAATCCCCGGTACCGCAAAAAACAAAACAAAACAAAAAAACTGAAATCCCAGAAGGATACTATTCTGGCAAGTAAAACCTACACTATTATATTAGTCGACTCAGACTAGCATAACATTTTCCTTCTTTGTTATTTGCTGAAGCTGCTAACTATGTACATAAACCCATTGTCAACTATCATAATGACCCAAATCAACCAGTGGCAAAAGTTTTCTTTTCAGTTGAAATTTCCTTCACATTTCTGTCCTGTTTACAGCCATCCCATCGCCTTTCTTCAATCTAACCATGTACCTGCACACTCGAACATCTGGATCAGAAATTTTCTCTAATATAGTTATATCACATATTATAATTTAGTGCTATTTTGTGTTCATCAGAATTTGCCTCGTCCTGATTTCATTCTTGCATAGTATGGGTTTGTACTGTAAGGATTCATACATAAGGATTCTTTCTAAAAAAAAAAAAGGTCTGTGAAAACCATTTCAGCCACATATAACTGAGCAATTGAAGAAAACGAATGCCAAAGAGTCCGTAATCAAGGGAGATGTGAAGAGGAAAAAGCCCGGGGGTGAAGGGAGGTAAGAAATAGAGTGCAGGATTACTTCTGCGGTACACTAGAGGATACAGGTATAGAAGAAAGACTGAAATGCAGATGCACCTGGGAAATCTCAACACAATACAAAGCTAAGTTCATCTGCCAGAGATCCCATGCCTCCAATCTTGCTAAGAATTGAATCTCTTAGCTCGAGAAGGAGAGATCTGAGAAACAGAACTTCTTACTGTGGCTGTGAGCACCGCAGCTCAGTGTGTATAGCATACGTTAAGGGTCAGTCCGACCATACACCATCAGCAGGCAGGTGAGAAGTTCTACTCTGCTCCATGAAGTTGAGTCCGTGAGGACCAATAGTAAACTGCTAATCTCATACTAAGGGCTCTGTGAATATATTTAGAAAAGACCAAGAACTGTGATAAGCTTATAAAGGAAACCAATCTATAGGTAAACCAGGAGTGATTTCCTCTGGTAACTTATACTGCTAAAAATACATTGTTTGCAAATGTCTAATGTGAGAAATGACAGTGACTACTTCTCTGCTCAGTGTGAATACTAAATATGAATAAAAACAATGCCTTGTGAAATAAATATCAGCACTGTGATTCGTCACTTTCTCCTAGAGCACAATTAAAATGTATTCCTTTACTATGAAGTCATGCTTTTTAAACTTTCATTCATTTTTTGCTTCGAATAGCAGTTATTTATTTATTAATACTTTTTAAAATTTGCTTTTAGACCAGAGATTCACATTTTATATAAATGGCAAAGATATGAACATTAAACTCAGATGTACTTGAAGTAAGTATTGTGATAATCAGCAGGACTGTTCAGGGGATTAAGCTACCAATTTTATGAAAACAGTATTGTAAATGATTCTGCAAATCCCAAAAGAGATCTACCTCTCAAAGCATTGAGAACTGGGAATGTCTTAATATGTGCACAACTTGAATACTGTTTGGACAAAGTCAAACTAATCATGTATCTTCAGATCAATCAGTTTAGCCAAGCAAAGTACAAAAGAAATTCACATTCTTCCCTACTAGGAAGAGCACCTATATACTAGGAGAACGAGGGTCAGGAGATAGTTACTGGCTGTGTTTCGTGAATGCTAAACAAATATTGAGCAGAAACAAAGAAATGCTAAACAAAATAGGATGAAATAGTGTTCTAGAATAAAAATCTCAGGAGGAAATGTTGTCCATGATTTTTTCTTCA
This sequence comes from Glis glis, assembly GCA_004027185.1. Taxonomy (NCBI): domain Eukaryota; kingdom Metazoa; phylum Chordata; class Mammalia; order Rodentia; family Gliridae; genus Glis; species Glis glis. The sequence continues at coordinate 33,626 of PVJS01003566.1, forward strand.
ATTAAACTTAAAGTATTACACCACACACACACACACACACACACACACACACACACACACACACTCCTAACTTCCAATATGTGGTATTCAACAGATTTCGCCAATATTGACATATCAAAGACAGGCACATTTGGGTCTCTGCAGTCACAATGTGTTCAATCTCTCTAAAGAGCCTGAAGACAAATATACCTTCTTTCTAAAGCGACTGACTTATTATCAAAGAATGACTTAAGAAGTCAAACACCAATTCTTTTATATTTATTCACTCTTCCCAAATAAAATAGTGGTAGATATAATAATGTGATTCCCATTCAAAGTGCTGACACTGAAACCACTAGTGGCTTTTACTTTGACCCTTAGAGAACTTGTCACATAGGAAATGTTATTGTCTTTGCATTGTTAGCTTTATGTGAGACCTTTGTTTGGGTTTATTCAAGGGTTGTTAAATAGAATTTAATATTTTTCATAGCAATTAAACATTTGCTTAATGAGAACAAGTATTCAAATAGCAGGCTGAAGTTCGATTTTCTGCCGTAGTGCAATCCTTATTAAGAAACCAAGTGCATCCGTTGCTCCTTTTGTAAGCTTATTTTAGTTAAGGTAAATTACTGCACAGAGCCACTAACCTTTAAAAATAAACTACAAATTAACACTGTTCATTTCTGTGGCATGTTTCATTTTAAATTTCATAACAGAAATTCTGGCCAGCTCTAAAGGTCAGACTAAAAGCAGCCTTACCGTCGTCATACTGGGCGAAGCAGGTTGCAAAGAGAAAGCCAAGGATAAGCCCTGAAGCTAAACATTTCCAGAGAGAAAACTGTTGAAACATCTTCCATCAAATTCCACTCGAGGACGATCTGAAATAATAAGAGGGAGAAAGAAACATTTGATATGTTCATTAATCTCCTATAGGTAAACAAAACTTTCACACAGCGCTGAAAACCCTTAATGACTTCATAGTTAATTACCTGTGCCACACTGTCCATTAACAAAGTAACACGCTTGTTTAATGCACTGGAACCCTTTATCAACCTAATTTGCAGACAAGAAATCTCTAAGGAAAGACATCTTTTCTGTTATTTAATTTGCAAGCAGGTAGGTTGAGGAGTTAACATACAGATAACATTAGAAGCACCTCATCTTTAAAATTGAGACCTTGTGGGTAAATCAAATGTTAATCAGTTTAAGTTACTAAACTCATGTGGTCTATTGCATAATTCAGCTATAAACTAAGTTGCTCTACAATTTAGGATGATCAATCAATCATTCCCTTCTCATATGAAAATTCCAATGAAAATTTATCTTACACAATTAAGTAGAAAAACTCATCATTAAAATGCTAATTCCTACCTGGTACAATGATCAGAGATTGATTTAACTATGCCAAGAAAACTAAGGATGAGCCATCAATTTTTACTACATTTGTCTTTTGAAACATTTAATTTTTGTGTCTTTTACTTTGCAAATTCTCAGTAACTAAAAAAAAAAAAAAAACGAAAAAGAAAAAAACTGGAAAATCAGTAGCTAGTTAGCACACCAGAGAGTCTTATTGAAAGAATGATGTGCTCAGTTTCTTTGTAAATTGAGAAAATTATTCACACAGAATTGTACAAAATATCCCTGATTATAGATTGTGGCAGAACAGGGATGTGAACCTTGTTTCTCTGATTCAGGGGTTCCAAACTCAAATGCCTACAGAGGACAGCAACCAGAAAAAAAGAGTAAATTAGCAAAATGGGACAATGGGGCTGGTGGAGGCTGTGATAAAGTGTGGAGGACAGGGCTTGTCTAAAGAGGCCAGCTGGTGCTCAACTTCCATCAGGGGTTGTCATGAAGGGATGCAAACCACTGTTTGCCAGGTCTACCGATTTTCCAGGCAAAGGCAGACATCCAGATTTTCATGTGATTGCCCAGTGATGATTGTGCAATCCTCTTTATAAGACTGAATGCTTTTGGCAGGTCATATTGGTGTCGGAACTGCTCCAATCCCTACTTCTGCTTAGGAGTCTCTCTACAGGACTATTTGTGGATAAGGTTCATCAGAGGACACAGCGGAACCATTTTAATTCTGTTTTTAATCTCTTTTTTATTTCATCTACATTTGCTTTAGTGATACTCATTTTATAATGTTTATTTATACGGTCGCATATACAGATAATTTTATATATATTTAATATACTTTTATTGGTGCTTTGTAATTATACGTCACAGTGAGGTTCAAAGTGATAAGAGACATGCATGCACATGGCACTTATATTTCAATTATATAAAATGTGCAAACTCAAAAGTTGTTTACTCATGGGAGGCATAGTTCTTGAATCGCAGACACTACTATACTACATCATGCACATTTCATTACATAATCTATTCTTTTGTTTCTTTACTAAGAGGTAAACTGGGCCTTCATTAGCCTGGTCCCCCTACACTTTTCATAACTGATAAAAGTGCCCAGCCCATGCTGTTATAATTTCTAAACATACACAGCCCAATGAAAAGCCTATCAGATGCTCAGAGAACACAATAGTTCCTACTGTCATATAGAAAAAAGAAAAGGAAAATTGGCCAATGCTGGTGGTTATAGAGGGCAGTGGATAAAAATACGGTTTCTTTTTAAATGCAAGCTCTTTGACTTACTATTTATATGACCCTGAAGAAATTAAATAGCATCTCTCAACCAGGAGTGGTACAGCACTCCAGTAATCCTAGTACTTGGGAGGTTGATACAGGAGTTTCACAAGTTTGAGACCCCTCAGCGACTTAGGGAGGCCTTGTTTAAAAATAAAATCTTGGGCTGGGGTGTAGCTCAGAAGTAGAATAGCCCTGGGTTATGGGTTAAATCCCCCCCAAATGAATAGCATCTCTCTCTCATATACTTTAATCATAAATAGAATAATTATGGTTTTGAGCATTAAACAGTTATGCAAATATAAATGTATGGTTAGGACAGTGCCTCACATGGATGAGCACTCCAGCAGGCTTAATATGAGTTTTTTTGACTCAGTATTTGTCAATTCTTCCAATTGCCTAAACATTTACGTTTTCAATCTGCCTTTAGCAAAGTCTCTAAGGTAGATAGTCTTATCATCCCCATGCTGTGGTGCAAAGACCACTCTTACAGAGGATGTCGCCGGCTCAAAGTGACAGACTGGCACATGCTGAAAACACTCGAAAGTTTGAGTCTGATACCTTTGTTCATTTCATCACAGGACTGGAGAATTTCCCAGAAAACACATGGCCCAGAATGTTTCAAAGGGTATGGGAGGTCTAGACCAGTCTGCTGTACAGCTCCTTTAAACACTAAGGGATAGTTTATTCTACGCTCTTTCCCAATGACAGTCCTTTGCAGATTTGTACAAATAATGGTTTCAACTCTTTTCTTTCAAGTCTGACAACATTCAGAAACAAATAAACAGAAAATGTGCTGATATGGTGGCACACGTCTGTAATCCCAATGCTTGGGAGACTGAGACAGAAAGATTGCAGGTTGGAGGCCAGCCTCGGCAACTTAGCAAGACCCTCAGCAACTTAGTGAGACCCTGTTTCAAAATAGAAAAAAAAGGGGGGGTTGCTGTGGGGATAGCTCAGAGGTAGAATGTCCCTGGATTCAAGACAAGTACCAAAAAGAAAAAGAAAAAGAAAAAAATGGTGTTTAATCTTAAGAGAAAAAAACACTGGAAGGCTAACTCTTGGAAAGGAAAAGCAATACCTTAGCAAGGACAAAAGGGCAGAGTGTGTTCCGTCGTGGTCCTCATCCTGCCAACCCGACTTCCCTCTTACCAGCTTCATTTTGAATATTATACTCTTTCAGACGATGCTATTTGGTTTTATTTCTGACTCAAACCAATTTGTTTTCATTTAAAAGCCTTCAAGATGAAGACAACCTTACAGGTCATTATTTTAAAGACACTGAAGCTACTGTTAGCAGTCTGCCTCCAGAAACAGAGCTGAGATCCTCCATACTTCCATCAGAGGGCCTTTCATTCACACTTTGGAAGATATCACAATAAACTCTTGCATAACCTGTTTTGATTTTAGAATAGATATAGTGCTTAATACCTGAAGGAATAAGATAACTCTTGGGGAATATGTTACACTTGTTTATTTTTGAGTCATGAAAAAGAGAATCACTTCTATACTTTTTTTTTTATTGTTCCATTTGTTTCTGCTTCAACTCCAAAGTAATTTTAATCCCTTCAGTGGACTCAGTATTTACAGTCAGCCTCACACTCCAAAATCTAGAGAAAACCCCAGTGTCTACACAGTGAGATCATGAGAAGTCACCTCCTAGAAAGAGGCTGTCCTTCCCCGTTAAGACAACAGATCAGTGTGAGCAATCCACTCACTGCACCTACCAGCTGACAGACACTTCTAATAAGTTGGAAGAGATTAAATGCGTTAGACAAAAGACTGTTTTCACTACCACCTTTACTATCTTTGGGATTACAAAAAAAATGATCTATAGGATATGAAACCCACTATCTTGATAAATGAATGTAGGTAAATTGATGGCACTTCAAGCAACACCTTGACATGGTGCTGTAACTTTCTTATAAATCCTATATCAAATTTTTGCCATGGTTTCTGAGTATAAATTTTCCCTCCAGATATCTGTAACCAATAATGTAATTCTCTAGAAATCTAGAGCACACCTGGTTCTAAAAAGGAATATAGGTGAACTATCAATAAGTCAATTGTATTTCCTTTTCAGAAAGTAATTTAATTGCTGTATTCAACACTCTGATATAGCTGATAGAAAGGGTTCACTCTGAACTACATTCTGATGTGAGACTATGATACACCAATAAAATTATAAAAAAAGAAAGGGTTTTGCAATAGCTACAGTATTCAAATAATGTCCATATATTGGGGGAAAGTAGCTTTCTCAATTATGTTATAATCTTGCACATAAGAGGTTTTAGTTTCATATTTAATTTATGATATATTTTCCTTAGGCTTAAAAATATTTTACTGTAATTACTCTACACACAATATATCAATTTTGAGTTTTGCATCATTTGTATTCCTTACAATATAAAGTGCAATTTTATTTCTCTGGCATTTCACATGCTTAAAAATGTACTTAACCAAAAACCACTTATGAAGGAAGGGTTCATTAGACAGCATCCACTCTTCTAGGCCGTTGGAAAATATCAATGAACAAAACTGATTCATTCCTCTGTTCGCATAGATACTACCTTCTAGCAAAAGAAAATAAAAATAAGATAGATCGGCCGGGTGTGGTGGAGCACGCTTGTAATCCCAGTACTTTGGGAGGTGGAGACCGGAGGATCCGGGTTCGCGGCCAGCTTCAGCTCTCTCTCTCTCTCTCTACTTAGTGAGGCCCTCCGCAACTTCGTGAGACCCGGTTTCAAAAAAAAGTATAAAAAAAAAATAGGGCCGGGGGTGTAGCGTGGAGGTAGAACGCCCCTGCGTTCAATCCCCGGTACCGCAAAAAAAAAAAAAAAAGATAGATCTTGTTTAAAAGGGTCATAAGTAGCGTTAAAATAAGAACTGACATTTTTTTAAATTTTATACTATCATGCTACACTTAATTATCATTCAATAAATGAAAATTATACAAAGCAACCAAAATGTTTTCTGATACCATAGCTCAAGGAGGAGGTTTGAAGGAGAGTATATCTCTACCAGCAAGCCCTAGCTGAGAGGCCCTTCGATGGAACCAGCGGCCCTCAGAACAGCCCCCAGTTCTCCTTGGAAGGAGATAAAGGTCTTTCACTGCCTTTAACTTTCAGTACAAACCCAAAGCTCTGATTCCCACTTCTGTCCTTTCCCCCTGTGTCTAGGGTGGCTGTGGTGACCCGGGACCAAAGCAACCAAGGCCAACACCATAGCAGTCTGCCCTCAAATACATTTTGACAAGGTTAACTAGGTTTTTAGCTTCTGTCCCTGACTGCTATGTGAAGTGCCACTAATTTTCTTGAGCTATCAAAGTTTGGAGCACACTGTCATTATCTTGATGAAAAATCCCACACCAGCCCTGTGTCAGGCAGCGAGCTGGCATCTCGCAGAGAAGAGGGGCCTGTGCGTACGCAGGCTGCCCTTCAACAGTCTACTCAGTCAAAGTCCTCGTGCTTCTGATCACTGACAATATCTAGATAGAACTATCAGCATAAATCTTGTCAGGGCTCTGGATTCCTTGTGAGAAGTTTATGCCAGCCACATGCAGGAAGAAAGTAAACTTCCCTTCAAAGCAACCTCGACTACCAAATTGAAAACATGAAACTTTCCAAAGTCACCCTATCTCACAACATCAAATGGATTTTCTAAACTGATTGGCTGGAAGACTTTCTTCTACTTCAGTGTGGTGGGAGACATCAATAATGTCTTCCTTGCTTCAGGAAATACTTACTTGTCACTCTTAAGCATGACCTCATGCATCATCTTTTTTATTTATTGTAATATATACTTTAGAAAAATAAATTTTCAGAAATATTTTCAGACATATTCCCTTTCTAGATCACTTTATATTTTTAATTACTATATATTTATATTAATTTTACATAGTTGTTTTCTATATAATGAAATATATTTATATGTAACTGTGTTGCATATTTACACATAAAATTCATGTAAAGAATTATATCTTATTTATCTGTATTATAAATATTACCTTCCAGTGGATTTTTTTTGCAGGGGGTGGGGGTTAGAAGTTTAATTCAAGCCAGGTATAGTGGTACACACATGTAATCCCAATATTTAGCAGACTGAGACAGGAGTATTGAGGGTTAGAGGCCTCAGCCTCAGCAACTTCGCCAGACCTCCAGCAACTTAGTGAGACCCTGTTTCAAAATAAAATAAAAGGACAGGGGGTATAGTTCAGAGGTAGAATTACCCTGGCTTAATTCCCAGTACCACACACACACACAAAGTGTTTTTTGTTGTTATTGTTGTGTGTGTGTGAGCGCGCGCGCGCGCGCGCGTGTGTGTGTGTGTGTGTGTAGCCTTTGAGGTTTTCTGTATATAAGATCATGTCATCTACAAGCACTGACGATTTTAGTTCCTCTTTTCCATGTTAGATGCAAATTTCTTTCTCTTGACTGATTGCTCTGGCTAGGACTTCCAGTACTATGTCAAATGAAAGTCATAAAAGTGGGCATCCTTGTTTTGTTCCAGATCTTAAACAAGAAGCTTTTCCCCATTTAATATGAAGTTGGCTGTTATCTTGATATACACGGCCTTTGTTACATCAGGGTACATTCCTTCTGTACACAATTTCTTCTGAGTATTTTGTTTGTTTGTTTACATGAAATTATGTTGAATTTTACCAAATGCCTTTTCTCCATCTATTAAAATGATCATATGACTTTGTCCTTCATTCCTTTGATGTGTTGTGTCATGTTCATTGATTTGTATCTATTGAACCATCCTTGCATCCCTGGGATGAACACCACTTTGTCATGGTGAATAATCTTTTCTATATGCTATTGGATTTGGTTTGCTAGAATTTTGTTGAGGGCTTTTTCGTGTTTATAAAAAATACTATAGTTCTATTTTGCTTTGTGTTCCTGTCTTATTTTGGTATCTGGGAAATACTGGCCTTGTAGAATGGAAGAATTCCATCCTCTTCAACATTTTTTGGATTAATTTAAGAAGAATTGGTATTAATTCTTCTTTAAATGTTGGTAGAACTCAACAGTGAAGCCATCTGATCCTGGGTTTTTCTTTGATAGAAGACTATTACTGACTCAATTTCATTTCTTGTTTATTTTTATTTTATTTTTTAATATACTTATACTGGTACATTATAGTCTCACATCATAATGTAGTTAGTTCAGAGTGATAGGGACATACATGTACACAGCACTCTTGAGACTGGAATTGACAATTTCATATATGTACGTAGCGTCAATGGAAATATTTCCATCAAATTGTCATAAAATTGTATGTATTTATCAGGTATAATGTGGTGTGTGTGTGTGTGTGTGTGTGTGTGTGTTACTGGGGATTGAATACAGAGACACTCTACTACTGAGCTATACCCCAGGCCCTTTTTTATTTTTTGTTTTGAAACAGAGCCTTGCTAGGTTACTGAGAGTCTCACTACATTGCTGAGGCTGTCTTGAAACCTGTAATCTTCCTGTCTCAACCTCCCAAGTACTGGGATTATAGGCATGTACCACCACGCTCAGCTATTGTGATATTTTAAAGTATATATAAACTGTGGAATGACCACAATCAATTAATATAAGCATGCATTAGCTCACATAGCATTCTACTGTCAGCATTTTTCAAGATGATGAATTATAGAAATTTAATTTTTAGTTACTTCTCCAAAGCATTGTCTGCCCCTGTATATTTCAACATGAGATCTCTTTCTCCTGTAAGATTTCTCTGACAAACCTCCTCCTCCCTCAAGTGTAGGTTGGACTCATTCATTAAAACCTTTCCCCAACTCTTCCCTTCTATTCAGAATCATGCTCTAGTTTACAATCACATTTTTGTCAGTGGATACTTCGGCAACCTTTGTGTTCTTACCTTGTGCACCTAGGGAGAGGGATCCTTACTCTGCCAGTTCCTATACCAGCTTCATCCCAAAGCCCAGCACTGTGGTCTGCCCAGATTAGCATTTTATCAATATATGTTTTATGAATGAATTCTTAAAAGAAATTTAGCATTTTCATGAAACAACTAGCTATTTAAATTAATTAAAGCTAATGAGTTGTGGTCACTTCTGTATATATATGAAATTTAAATTTATCAATTATTTCTATGATATTTGCTTATTGATAAGGACAAATAATTAAAAAACTCTAAAGAATTTATATTTCCTTAAAGGTGTTTATAATGTATTATTGGAGAAATGACTAGGAATATTATTAATCCTCACAAAGAATATAAAGATGTTTATATGATTATATACTCATTATATGAAGAGAAATAGGAATTATCAAACTCAGTTCAAATATATGCTTTGAAAAGATAAAAATGAAATACAATTGGCTAATAAAGCACTAAATTTTTTTTTTTTTTTTTGCGGTACCGGGGATTGAACCCAGGGGCATTCTACCTCCGCGCTACACCCCCGGCCCTATTTTTTTTTATACTTTATTTTGAAACCGGGTCTCACGAAGTTGTGGAGGGCCTCACTAAGAGAGAGAGAGAGAGAGAGGGAGACGGAGAGGGAGAGAGAGAGAGAGAGAGAGAGAGCTGAGGCTGGCCACGAACCCGGATCCTCCAGTCTCCGCCTCCCAAAGTACTGGGATTACAAGCATGCGCCACCACGCCCGGCTAAAGCACTAAATTCCAACCTTTAAATAAAAATTTATGGTTTAAATAGAAGCTTTTATAAGCATTTATCTATTATTAAACATATTATTAAACATTTTCATTTCTATGAGTTAAATAAGCCTCTTTCAATTTGTTCTTATATCTTAGTATACTAATATCAGCAAGCCCTTTGTGACCTAAAATAATTTCTATTACTAACATGGGTCTTCATAAAAATATCATCAATATGAAGTGAACATAACCACAACATATGATTTTAATTTTTTAATGGTAAAAATAATAGAAAGCAACAAAAAAGCTTCTTTAAGAGGAATTTTCAGAAAACAAAACTCAACAAAGCATATATGAAAATTTAAATTAAAGGTTTTACCCACTTAATTAGCACTCTCACCTAATTAAGCAATAATCATTTCTAAAGAGTAACACTTTCCCCCTTAGAAATACTGCTGAAGCTCAAAGGTTTAAGTTTTTAATTACCACTTATAAAATAAGCAGCATTACTTTCAAAACTATGAGAAGTCCACTCTGTTATATGATTCAGCAAAATATTTCTCTTAGAAAAAATGTCATTAAAGACTACTACTAATTTTGGTACAAATTAATGGCTAGAATTTTTCCCCTCTGCTTTTCAGTTTCAGAGTCAGATGGATAAATCAGAATCTGAGGTCTTTTGTGGATGAAAGGAAGTAGAAGTCTTAAGATTAGAAACTTGCTAATGCAATGCCCATGGGCACAGATGAAATCAGACATGGAGGATTTTGGAGTTCCAGTTTTAGTAATGATAAAGACACAGTGAATGGGAGAACTAAAGAAGAAACAGATTTTATTCCTCAGCCCTCACCCACTGAGCCATCATCCTGCATTTAGAAAGAATGTTCTGCTAATACCTTGTAATCAAGGGTGTTTGAAGAAAAATTCAGATGTAATTGTGGTGGGATGCTTGTGCGCATGCGTGTATCTGGCTGCATGTATTATTAAGTGCAAGTAGAGGAGTTGTTCAGGAAGAGGTCATAAATGCATAGGACTATAAAGTTTAAAAAGATATTCTAAGCTGGGCATGGTGGCACATCTATAATCCAGAACAGCCTTGGTGACATACAGAGACTCTCAGCAACCTAGAGAGACCCTGCTTTAAAAAACAAACAAAAAGGGCTGGAGGTGTAGCTTGGAAGTAGAATGTCCTTGGGTTCAATCCCCACTAACACACACACACACACACACACACACACACACACACACACACATACACACAAAGATACTGTAATAAAGTTGGCTGAGGAAAAGAAAAAAGGAAAGCTTTGGGGACTTCAGAGAATTTAGAATGGTGCTCCCTTCTTTATGGAATCGTAAATCACTTTCTTAATCTTGCAGTTTTTTAGAAAAAAAGCAGAATAATGGGAAATTTTGCAATCTTAAACTGTTGTCATTAAAGTATTTTCAATGTACAGCACTGAACAAAAAATATGCAGTTGGTCATGTTGTCCAGACCATGACACAATAGTTTGAAACCTTGGGCTTCAGGGTCTGTCAATGGGTAGCCAGTTACATAATCACAGCTCTCTTTGTAATATGAAGGACCCCAGTACTATCATCATGTCCCACCAAACCTCTTTTCACAATCGTGTTCTGTGAGAACTATTAACAGATTAGAGTGTGTTTCTGCTTGGAAAAAAAAAAAAAAAACCTCTGTCTTAATATTATATGTAGTAGTTGTAAATGATGTGCCAAGATGAGTGGGATATCTTAGGTGGAAATTTTAGTACTGCTATTGTTCATAATTTTCTCAAAAGAGAAATGCCATGTTGTTTCTTTAAAAAGTAATGCACCTGCACAATCACAAATGTTCTTCATTCATGTTTTTTCAGGCGCACCTCTACCTGTAAGTAAGAATGCCTTTCAGGCACAGTCTCCATCACTGCAAATTCTATCTCATCTCAGGTATTGAGTCCTGCTTTAAATGTTCCAATCATGGGGATGATTTTAAAAATGATACCAAATTTCTAGGCTAAACTGATACGGATGACGCTTACCTGTGCTTCCTTAGAGGTCTAGAGATGGTTGTGAACAAGCTTTTGAAGTAGCTCTTGGTGACTCGGTAGCTGTTGCTTGTCTTTTGTGAGCAACCCTAAGATAATCATTTCAACTTCCATTGAGATTCTTTATATGATCCTAAGGTTATGCATGTTGCTCCTACCTTTTCTCTCTCTCTCTCTCTCTCATAAACAAAAAGAATGAAAAAAGAGAGAGAGAAGTAGATGATTGCAGTCATGAGACTTGTTTTCTGCAGATATTTTCTAGTTTTCAATAAATTGAGTTAAAAGAAGACTTCCCAAATGAGTTTCGAATGGTTATAATGAAAGAAAAAGGCACGTATAGAAGACATAACTATTTAAAAGTAAGATGATATATAAATATGAAAAATAATACTGATATAGAACTGAACAATAGAGTTTTACTTTATTAAAGGCTTACTTGGAATTCTAGAAATATTTGCATACCTCTTATATCATCAATGTGAAATTAAAAGCATATAATACATAATCAAATATTTGGTATCGTAGAATGTGTAATACTTTGCTAATATGACCTGCAAATCTTACCCTGGAGATTACTTTACTGAAGAGAAACAAATAATTCATATGAAATGATACTTATCAAACAAGACTTTTGACAAAAAAAAGAAGAAAAGACAAAAGAAAAAAGCACTAGCAAAACATACTCTGTTTCATAAGGCATTGCTAATTAAAGTGGGAAATACTGTTTACAGAGATTAGCCTCTAAAAATCACTTTTCATGAAAACACATGAGAAGTAGACTAATTTTAATACTCTGAATTAAATTTAAAACTGTATCATGCATTATCTTAGAGCAGCCAAGTTATACATGCAGAGTGAAAGCTATTCCAACTGTCATATTAAACAACATTAAGTGTGGCTTATGTCTATAATTTTCTTGTAATCTCATTCTGAATGGGGTTTTCTTAAGCTACAGTAATTACAGAGGAGGTAAGCGTCTGGCAATAGTGATTTGTTTATAGACCAAAACAAACAAAAAACTAATAAGAGAATGAAAATAGTCTGATAAGGAAAGTTTTTTTTTAAACTTCTGAATAGAAATAAAATGCTGCTACAAAATGAAATGAAGCCTTGTTGGTTATTTTAAACATAGATAAGCAGAGACGCCAATGGAGTGATGGAGGAGGGGGAATAGAGACATAAAAAATGTTAACAGTTGAAATAATGCTATGCATGTATATTAAACTACCAATGCCAGTATCAAAGACATTTCCAGGAGAGGGAGAGAAGGGGATGGACGCAGTTCTATCAGTTGCGTGCATGTAGATTCCTATCACTCTATACCTCAGTATAAATTATAACGCACCAATTAAAAAAAGAAAAAAATTAAGCAGACAATTATTTTCCAATAACTTGTGAAGTTCTGAACTTTGGGAATAATTTTAATTCTGGGGGCATCACCTATTTGACAGAGTAAAAACATTTTCCTAAGATACTTGTGTGTGTTTGCGTAAGTACTATGTTAATAAATGCTTGTAATCCCAGTACTTGGGAGGTTGAGAATGGAGGATTCGGGTTCGTGACCAGCCTCAGCTACTTAGTGAGGCCCTCCGCAATGTAGTGAGATCCTATTTCCAAATAAAGAATAAAAAATAGGGCTGGGATGCTGGGCGTGGTGGCGCACGCTTGTAATCCCAGTACTTTGGGAGGCAGAGACCAGAGGATCCGGGTTCGTGGCCAGCCTCAGCTCTCTCTCTCTCCCTTTCTCTCTCCCTGTCTCTCTCTCTCTCTCTCTCTCTCTTTCTCTCTCCCTGTCTCTCTCTCTCTCTACTTAGTGAAGCCCTCCACAACTTCGTGAGACCTGGTTTCAAAATAAAGTATAAAAAAATAGGGCTGGGGGTGTAGCGCAGAGGTAGAACACCCCTGGGTTCAATCCCCGGTACTGCAAAAAAAAAAAAAAATAGGGCTGGGCGTGTAAGGTAGAATGCCCCTGGGTTCAATCCCCATGCCACAAAAGAAAAATATAAACTGCTAAGATATGATCTATCTGATCAAAACATGTATTAATAACCTTCTATTAAATATGTTAGCTTCTTTGTAGATTTTTCTCATGTATGAGAGGAATTTAGTTTTACTCTCCTGGAATAATAGTGATGATTATTTCTTTGGAACTGATGTGGTGTAGTAAATGTAGAAGGAGGAGGTGGTTGAGAATAACTGAAGCCCCTAACGAAATAACCACAAAAGATGGAGCAGTATCTGGAGAGAGACTCTTCAGGATCAATGTTCGAGGATAATTTTTCCTCCTTTCTATTATGAAGTTCTGCAAATTGAAAAGACAATTTTTGTGTTGTGTTGTTTTGTTTTTTTCTTTTGTAGTACTGAGGATTGAACTCAAGGGCATTCTACCTCCAAGCTACAGCCCCAAACCTTTTCATGTTTTGTTTTGATACAGGGTCTCACTAGGTTGTTGAGTCTCACTATGTTGCTGAGGCTGTCCTCCAACCTGTGATTCTCCTGTCTCAGCCTCCCAAGTACTGGGATTACAGACATGAGCCACCACGCCAGGCAAGAAGACAATTCTAAAGTATATTCTTATCTTCTCAGGCTGAGAAACATTTCTCCTTACATTAGGTATTAAGACACAATGATCAGGCACTTTCTAATCATCTCTTCACCCTGTTTGAAGAGTAGTACTTAACAAAGCCTTAGTAGAGCTTGCATTGTTATGATAAAAGACAAAACCACCAGTATAAAGTAGTAGTGCCAGTGCTTGAAGGAAGACGGAAGGGGAGAGAGAGAGGGTTGTAGTGGGGAGAGGCTTGCTAGTTATTTAGGTTATTCAGGGAATGCTCTCTGATAAAATGACCTTTGAGCCCAACCTGGAGGGACATTGTAAAGCCTCTGTAATTGGGAAGCAGGAATGCCCATTTCAAAGGCTCTGATCTGGGGAAGGAAGGGAGTAGTTAAGGAGACTAGAGATGTAGCCAACTCAAGTCTGGTGGGAGAATGGAGGAGGTGCCATTTACCGGGTTGTGTTGTGTCTCAGTAGAAGGCAGTCTCTAAAGTGGACTTTGCTAGAAGAATTAACTTCTTTGATCAGGCAGACACTCTTAAGTGGGGCTATTATATATTTCAAATGATTCTTCCAGCGTATCTCTAAATTTACTTCCCTTCAGAAGACCCATTGTAAAAACATAATAATAATAATGTTGGAGAGTAGCATATTAATGGCATTTATTATATATTTTTCATACAAAGAAAATAATGTGACCAAATGAACCGGGAGAATGCTAATTTATTTGTGAATAATAGCAACAGCAACAACAAAAAGAATCTCTTTCTATAGAGAAAATTAAGAGTGGGTTTCTTACGCCACACAGATTTTTGCTAATTCATGGTTTTGGTCACATGTTCATGCTATATAACAGGGAAATTAGTTTTAAAAATTGGTATAACAAATACATGAACATGAATAACTGCTATGCCAAAGAATATTACTGAAGTTCTTTTTGTGTGTGAAGTTCTGTGAAGTCCCTGGGGATTGAACCCAGGGACACTCTACCTCTGAGCTACACTCTCAGCTTGATTTTATTTTTTATTTTTTTTAATTTTTTTTGCTGTACTGGTGATTAACCCAGGGGCATTCTACCTCCGATCTACACCCCCAGCCCTATTTTTTATTCTTTATTTTGAAACAGGGTCTCACTAAGTTGCGGAGGGCCTAAGTAGCTGAGGCTGTCCGCGAACCTACGATCCTCCTGTCTCAGCGTCCCAAGTAATGGGATTATAAGCGTGTGCCACCACGCCCAGCTTTGATTTTATTTTTTATTTGGAAACAAAGTCTCACTAAGTTGCTGAGGGCTTTGCTAATTTGCTGAATCTGACCTCGAACCTGGTCACATACTCTTCCAAGCCTCACGTTTACTCTTTTAGATTCAGGCTAATCACACTAGACCAATAGGATTGCTGTGATGCTAAAACATAGTAATTATCACAGAATAAATTCTGGCTAAAGACATACCTCGTAAAACGCTTAATATTTAATCATGTTCACACAAGAATCACAGTATAAACATAGAAATTCAGAATCCAAAGTTTAAGATCTAGATGTTAAAAGTAAATACTGTATTATCTGAAGACTACACATTTATGAAAAATATATAGGAGACCTTATTGAAAATGTCAGAACATGCTGAAATAAGTATGTGTACACCGCTATTTTTCTGCCATTTTATATTTGAACATGGAGACATATAAAATTAGAGTTGCTAGTTACGGATGATGCAGAGATAAGTTTACCCCTATTAAAATTTCTATCACAACCCAAGGACTGCACAGAAGTTAAACTCTAAAAGCAGCATCTCTAAATCAACTCTGAAAGGCAATTTTGTTTTCAATAAGAAAAAATCAGGAGGAAATTTTGACATAGCAGTAGCAAGTTGTCTCTACACGAACTAAAGAACCAAAGCTCACATTTTATTTGGCTATGGATTGCTTTAAAAATTCCAGAGATCATACAGTTTTAGATATGCTAGATGGGGTTCCTTTTTTCAACAACACTTGCCAAAATTGATCTTTTATTCTAATCACATTTCATTTGACTATGTTTAATCAAAGCTGCCAAAATCTTAAAAGAAAAATTATTGATAATATTGATAATATAGATATACAGATAGACAGATTAGAATAGGTGTAAAATAGGTCAGTTTTAAAGTATATGAGCTAAATGATGGTAACAGAGAAATTCAACAAAAATATGTGGAAAATGTATTATTCATTGAAAATGTGCAAGTACAAAGCACTCTTTTTTTTTGATGTGGTAGCTACAAAATTCCCAGAAGCAAAGAGCTTAAATATTATGTAAATTTTTCACAGAAAATATTGGTCTCCAGATCATTAATTTATCATTAACTCTTAAATTTCAAATAAAATGGGAGAAAAATTCTGGATCAAAACCTATATTTTGCCTCTGATTCTTTTTTTTTAACTTATCAGGCATGGAAAGCACTAATAAATGTTAGCAATTAGGGAATGAAGAAGGTTTTAAAAGCCGGGCGTGGTGGCGCACGCTTGTAATCCCAGTACTTGGGGAGGCAGAGACTGGAGGATCCGGGTTCGTGGCCAGCCTCAGCTAATTAGTGAGGCCCTCTGCAACTTCATGAGACCTGGTTTCAAAATAAAGTATAAAAGATAGGGTCGGGGGTGTAGCTCGGAGGTAAAACACCCCTGGGTTCAATCCCCGGTACCGCAAAAAAAAACAAAAGCAAAAACAAAAAAAGAAGGTTTTAAAGAAATAAATATATCATATTTGTTTTTTTCTGATATTTATAACATCATCCATCACTATTAAATAGTGATAGAAATGGTATATATCCCTAAAACCAAAATATCACATACTATTTGTGTGACTGTGTTAGGCACAAAACACATAGCAGTGAATATATGGTCCTTGCCTTTGAGTTGTTCTTTACCTGTGTGGAGACAAGCACACAGGGAGTTATAGTATAATGGGACATGTCCTGTAAGATGAACGGGTGCCAAATCCCATGGATACTGGAGACAATGTAAACAATTATTTTGGATGGGAACTGTAAAGTAGAAATTCCATGGAGTAGATGGTATTGGAGAGTATTTTTGAAGGATGAAGTGTTATCTGTCCTCGAATTTGAGAATAGCTTTAGAGAGATGAAAACCAATGAGGAAAATGCCAGGTGTTTCCTTCAAACTGCTGATCCTGGGAGAAAGCAGTTCCTCTGAGCAGGTGGGGTGGGATCTGTGCTTATGACTCGCAAGTGGTCCCAAAGGAGTTGATATATGGCACAATGAAAGTAAAAAATAATTCATAAAAGTGTATGACAGAACAATGGAGGAAAATCTGTTTATTAATTTTGATTAATAAAATATTCCAAGTCTAAATTGCATATATTAGAACTCACAAATAATCCCATCTTTGTTCAAACAGAAGGCACGTCAATGGAAAGAATTGTAGATATGTCCCTAAAACTATATTCACTCTTTTGTTTTTTGTTGTTCCTGTTGCTTATTTTATGTGTATTTAAGAGGAGCATTCATACACATGGCCCTGTTCACTTAAAAGTTTATTTTCTTTTCTTCTTTTTTATTTATATATGTGTATATAATTTTATTTTTCATACTGGGGGTTGAACCTGGGGTATTCTACCTCTGAGCTACACCTCTAGCCCTTTTAATTTTCTTTCTTTTTTTTTTTTTTTTGGTGGTACCAGGGATTAAACCAGGGGCATTCTACCTCCGGGCTTCACCCCCAGCCCTATTTTTTATTCTTTATTTTGAAACAGGGTCTCACTAAATTGCAGAGGGCCTCACTAAGTAGCTGAGGCTGGCCGCAAACCCGGATCCTCTGGTCTCAGTCTCCCAAGTGAGTGGCAATCTCCTACCTATTTCCTTGTTATGTTACTGGTTAGATGGGGCGGGTAAGAGTCCATAGCCACTAGATGCTTTCAGATCATGAAATTCTGATACATTTCTTCAACTGTAAAACACTTCAGCTAGAAACACATTGTGCTCCTATAGTTTTTCTTCAACACCATAGCCTCAGATTTAACAAAAATGAACCCCATGAATGATAAATTTTGAGGTAATAATGATCTTGGTATACTAATTTATTAATTGTGGAAGGTTTCTGCTCAGTAGCTGGGAAAGAACTCTGCCTATAGCAGTAAAAGTGTTGAAATGGCAAAGAATGACGTTATTACACTTTTCTACCACCACACTGCCATCTAGATTTTTGTATTTTCCAGGCTCTAGGCATGAACATCATCCTTCGAGGAAATTGGATTTCTGAATGAGAGGTTTCTTTACAACATGCTTATGAGTCTTACATGATACTTAGAGAAGCAGCTTGACAGCTTCGGTAGAAGATCCCATGCCTCCTGTAGACTTTCTACTTAGGTAGCTTAAGTGGCTCAGAAATTTGGCTTCATCACATTTATAGTCTAAAAGCACAATCAGGTAGTAGGAAGTATCTATTTCTGCAAATATCAAGTGCACAAAGGCAATTTCTCAGCCATTTTACAGAGAATTGAAAGATATATTTAATATTTTAAATTCTTGTGGAATTTAAAGGAACTTATATAATTATATTTCACATCTGATCATTTAAAATATCTGCAATAATTTTTATTGGTTCTCAGATTACTTGCTACAGACAGGGAAATAAGAATATCTCATTTAAAAGCATGGTTCATAGTTTCTCTTAGCTTTATTTATAACCATCATCTGAATACATGGAACTGAAACTATTGACTGCTTTCTTCCATTAGATTCATTTGTAAAGAAATATATATCTAACTTTTACCTGTACATCCTCATATAGAGCTAATTATATTAACACTGAGCATAGATAGTTATGTTC
This sequence comes from Glis glis, assembly GCA_004027185.1. Taxonomy (NCBI): domain Eukaryota; kingdom Metazoa; phylum Chordata; class Mammalia; order Rodentia; family Gliridae; genus Glis; species Glis glis. The sequence continues at coordinate 52,286 of PVJS01003566.1, forward strand.
GCCAAATTTAGAAAAACAGTGATATAGCCATTGATTTTGCTTTTTAGTTTTTAAACTACTATACATTTATTTCCAGCAGTATTTTGATTTTACTAAACTTTGGAGATTCAAACTATCTTTTTCTTAAACTTTAAAAAGCAACACAACTTCTTAGACATTTAAGTTTTGATTTTCTTTCAAGTAAGATACTTTGTAGATGGAGTCTAATTGGGTTAAACATTCTTCTTGTTCTCTCTGATTTAGCCTGCCATAAAACTGCTCATGCATAGAAAACAGTATTCAAAGAGGAATTGGTTAAAGCTTGTGAATTCAGTGTACATAAGATCTAGAAATATAAGTTCCATCATATTTAAACTAAGGCATAGGCTTAAACCTCTCTTAAACCCAAATAATTCCAAACATCTGAGTAATTCCAAACATCTGAATAATTCCAAACATCTCTGATTGAAGAACTCAAAATAAAAAGCTCATCAAGCTGATAAGAATCATCAGTCTCAGACACAGCAGCTACAAAATGAAAATGGTGTGTAAATATTAAGTAGGATAAAGATGCTACATGCTTCGCATAATCACAGGCACGAAAAAAGTGCTCAAGTAAATGAGAGCCATACTTATTGTGACATTTTCTCCTTATCTTTTCTTATTACACTGGGAAGAATTATAAGCTTGACAATTGAGCAGCTCTTGAATATAAGGCATATAATTCAAATTTTAGAGGATCCCCACGGTGTAGCAACACTGTGTGCTAGTTGATCTTAGCATATTACTATATTTCATTAATGCAAATTATCACTTTCTAAGTTGACAACCTTTCTGAGATCTGAGTTTCTTAACTTTGGATTATGAACAAATATTTTTTTCTGATCCTAGAGGATTAAAATAGTGGAAACTTCAGAGTTTTGTTGGGTTGCTGGTTTCTGAAGGAAAAAGACTCTAAAAGGGAATGCTTTGCCAGTAACTCAATGTTCAGTGAAATCTATGCTTTTCTATCACCCACCTTTCCCTAAAGAAGAAGTATTTACATATGGAAAAGTCTGTATAAATATAGGTTTGAGCCTAGAATTGGCAAGATTAGTCTTAGATGGAAAAGGGAGGAGTCAATCAAGTATAGGCGGTGCTGATAAGAGAGTTTCTAGGAACAATTCATACACTTGATGGTTGGCAATTAGCTTGCATTGTTTACTGAGGGAGATGTCTATGGTCCTCAGAGACTGGATGACACAAAAGCAAAACTAAAAACAATAGAGGTCTTTTAACTCCAAGAAACATGTTTAAGAGTACAAATTTAGATCCAACTTAGTCTCGGTTTGTGTCTAGTATGTTCCATTGTAACTTAAGCTGTCTTACTTAGTTCCCTCATCTATAAAACTGAGAATACTTGTTCAAAGATTAAAATGAAAAGATACACATAAATATTTTTAATTAATTAATTAATTGTGGTACTGGGGATGGAACCCAGGGGCCATCTACCTCCGGGATACACCCCCAGCCCTATTTTATTTTTTATTTGGAAACAGGGTCTCACTAAGTTGCTGAGAGCCTCACTGAGTTGCCGAGATTATCTTTGAACCTGTGATCCTCCTGTCTCAGCCTCCCAAGTAATGGGATTATAGCTGTGTGCCACTACACCTGGCTACATAAATGTTTTAGTACATAATAAATTCTCAATAAAATTTTCATTTTGTTAATATTACTACAATGTGCTTCAAGATTACAAGAATGAGATAAATAGAAACAATATAGTCAATTTTAGAAGTATTTATTGTGTTCAGAAAAAGATATGGGCATGGTCAAATAAATGTGAAGGTGCAATTATATGAATGTCAAATAATAAGCCAGGCATGGTGGCATACTCCTGTGATCCCAGTTCTTCGAAGCTGAGACAGGAGAATTGCAGGTTTGAGGCCAGCCTCAGCAACTTAGTGAGACCCTGTTTCAAAATAAAAAATAAAAATGGCTGGGGGTGTAGCTCAGAGGCTGAATGCCCCTCGGTTCAATCACACACACACGCACACGCACGCATGCACGCACACACACACACCTACTGTGTACCATGAGCATGTACATCATGTGAGGACATAGCTTTTGTTCCAAAGTGAAGAAAATGGACTGGGAAGAAATATGTTTAAATTTAACAAATTCAAAGGAAATAAATTAAATAGTTCAAAAAATAAAACCTGTATCACAAAGAACATGTTTAATTCCCAAATAGATTATGTTAACAGTAAATGTTATATATTACTGTTAAGATAAATTAAGTTACAGAAACATTCTTTTTATTAATTAGATATAAAAATTGATGTTTTTTTAAAATACCATTTAATTAAAATCTACTATTGGGTAGAGCCTGGGGACACTTGCCTGTAATCCCAATCCTTGGAAGACCGAGACAGGAGAATCTCAGCTTTGAGGCCAGCCTCAGCAACTTAGTGAGACACTCAGCAGCTCATTGAGGCCCTATTTCAAACTAAAAATAAAATAGGGCTGGGGGTATAGCTTGGAGGTAGAACAACCCTGGGTTCAATCCCTAGAACAGAAGAAGGAGGAGGAGGAGAAGGAGAAGGAGAAGAAGAAGAGAGGAGGAGGAGGAGGAGGAGAAGGAGGAGGAGGAGGAGGAGGAAGAGAAGAAGGAGAAGGAGAAGAAGAAGGAGAAGAAGAGCATTGGCAGCTGAAAAGCTCCAAGCTTTCCACTCTTTCTTTTATATACTTTTATTGATACATTGTGATTATATATCTGAGTGAGATCTGTTATTGTCCAAGTATTCTAGAGAGTTTTAAAAATATATTTTACCCTCAACATAGCATACTATATTTCAACTATAAAACTTCATTCATATATCATATCTTCTAAGTTTGTATATCTAAAAATATATCTGTATATGAATTTACATATTAATTAATATTGGAAAATGCATGATTTTCTGAGAATGTAGTTAAATTTATATAAAGCTAGGCAGTGACCTAATCAGATATGAGTTTTAAAAAGATCAATTGGACTACAATGAAAATAAAGTGTTGGGGGGAGGGAGGCATATTAAAAAGAGGGATGCTAGTTAGGGAGTGATATGACAAATATTGATAATTGTGTCCTGAGATAGTCAGAGGTGTTGAGAATTGAGATGCATATAGATGTGAGAAATATTTAGGCCATTGATTTAAGGCATATATTTCTTATCCTGACATATTTCGCATTAAGTCTTCTTTTGACGCAATGCCATTTATTAGAGATAAATTAGAGTATAGTTGGCTGGCTCTATTTTTATACAATTGCGAGTGCCTTTTAAAAACACATTTCATCACATTAGATCAGAGTTTTATTACCAGAATTAACAATTTTGAAAAAGAACTATAATTTTAAAAACTGCTATAACACTTAATGCATTTACATTTTATTCAGCTTCTCAATTCTTACTCCTAATGGAGTTATCTGTAATTTTCAGTACTTTTTTTTTGTTGTGAAATACTGATAAGAGAACTATACTGAGTGAATTAAAAACTATCTACATGTTCAATATCTAAGGAAACGTATATAACATAGGCTTAAACTATAAATGTAACGGAAGTTGGCGTCAGACCTTGGCGTCAGATTATCTTGTTCTGGAACTTTCCTTCCACCTGAGTTTGCTTCACTAACAACACTTAAATATTCCCAATTTTTTTAGCTTTTCTATCTGTACACTGACTTTTTGGTAAATGTTATCTTTACTCTTTCTAAAGATAATTTATTTCATCCAAGTATCCAAATATTTAGGCAGAGATTTTTACATCATATTCTTCTAACAATAGAAAATATTGTCCAAGGTAAATATCAAGTATGATTACTACTTAAAAATCACTGAAGACATAAGGCTGATAACTATAATGTTCATCCAATATGGACAAATTAATTCATTATCAAAGTAATAATCATTTCTAGGTTCCATGAAATACTTTAATATTAATTCGCTTAATCATCAAACAATCCCATTCTCTTCACCAATGAAGATACTGAGGCTTAATAAGACTAAATATCCTGGACAAAATCACAAAACCTCCAATCAGATGATCCTAGTCTTCAAATACTGCTTACTTTATGCCAAACTCTATTTCTGATTAAATGTCTTATGTAAAAATACTAGATTGAGATCTAACTTACAGCTTTTAAAAATTTATTTCTGTCCAGGTTGTCATTTTTTCTGATTCTACAAATTTTTGCAATATGAAATTTGATGTTTTGCTGTTTGATTTTTAAGACATTTATTGTTCTATTTCCATTACATTCCAGATATTATTATTTACTATTTATTCTACCTTATATAATTTTACTAATTATATTTTATTTTCTTGTACTACTAACTAACCTGCTTGTGACAAATTTGACACCTTTCTCCTTTGAATACAATCATTTTATAACTTTCTCCTGACTTTTTTTTTTTTGCGGTACCGAGGGAGGATTGAACCCAGAGGCATTCTACCTCCGGGCTACACCCCCAGCCCTATTTTTTAATCTTTATTTTGAAACAGTGTCTCATGACCTTTTAAATGAATTGCAAGAAGGCTGAGGGGTGCTGCTGTTGAGTACGCTTGAAGCTTCAATGCTCATAGATACAGCAACAAGTAATCGAGTGAAAATAGAGACGTTTAAATTGAGCCCTCATTTAAAATGTAGAGCTCATAAAAATTTCCGTAAATGTTCTTAATTCAATCTAAGTAGCAATGTTTCATCAGTAATTGGAATTATGCCTTGACTAGACACCAAGTTTTGATATGTGAAGTTTTTTTAATAATTCTATTTTAAAATTTTCTTGCTTTGGAACTAAAAGAATAATTAAAATGTTTTCTGCACAGACTCATGAGATTAAGTATTCAAGTAAACCTGTTTTAAAATATAAATAAATTTAGGCCGGGCGTGGTCGTGCACGCTTGTAATCCCAGTACTTTGGGAGGCGGAGACCAGAGGATCCAGGTTCGCAGCCAACCTCAGCTCTCTCTCTCTCTCTCTCTCTCTCTCTCCCCCTGTCTCTCTCTCTCTCTCTCTCTCTACTTAGTGAGGCTCTCCGCAACTTCATGAGACCCGGTTTCAAAATAAAGTATAAAAAATAGGGCTGGGGGTGTAGCGCAGAGGTAGAATGCCCCTGGGTTCAATCCCTGGTACCGCAAAAAAAAAAAAAAAATATATATATATATATAAATAAATTTGAATGCACCTTATGCATAGTCAATTATAAAAATGATCTGGGCATCTACACTCACTGCAGTAGAAAGAAAGAATATGGATAAAAATATATTTAAAGTACACAAAATTCTAAACAATTGTTAGTCATTTTACTTGCTAAAATTAATTTCCAAATATATTGAGAATTTGAGATTTAAACAGTATTTAGAAGCAAAGAGATGAACCCACTGAATCGGTCTCTCATGTTTTCAGCCATAGTGGAAAATATGAATTTATAATTTTATTTATTTACTTACTAATTTACTTTTGTGTGTATGGTCTTGGGGATTGAACACAGGGGCATTCTATTTCTGAGCTATTTCCCCAGCCCTATTTATTGTTTTATTTTGAATCAGCGTCTTGCTAAATCATCTCATGCTGGCCTTGAACCTGAGATCCTTCTGTCTCAGCCTCTCAAGTACTGGGATTACAGGTATGTGCCACCACACCTGGCTAGTATATCATTTTAAAAATCGGATGTTCCCCCTAATCTGTAGGAGCTAGATAGAATGGGACTTAGAAGGGTCTTAGAAGGGAAGAAGAAGAAATCTTTAGATGGACAAAGAAGGTGACCTAACTGAGGGAGTTGGGAGGGGAGTGGAGGGAAACACACTATAGCACATGATGTACATACACAAACCTATAAGACTCAATCACTATCTGGAGCATGAAAGGGAGGGAAGGGGAAGGGAATAGGGTGGGATTGGAGGGAGGGCTAAATGAGCAATGTGTGCATGTATGATGTTCATACCCTGACATATATCAAAATGTATAATTATAATTTACAATGCACCAATAAATGAACATAAAAAGTTAAAAAAAAAGAAAAAAAAATTAAAAATAAACAATAAAATAGAGCTGGGTTTGTAGGTCAGTGGTAGAATGGCTCTGCATTCAATGTTCAGTGCCAAAAACACAAGAGCATCCTAAGTCTCCATTTCAGGAAAATTGGCAAACTTGGGGGTGCATTTGCTTAATTAATAAAAAAAAATAAAGAACCAAGTTAGTAATTTTTTAGACAAAATTTTCTTTGAAGGATATATAATAATATTAAATGTAGCTTTTACCCTCAAGAAACTAGTGTTCTAAGTGAAAAATATAAGAGTGAAAAAATAAAACTATTCATTTAATAATTAAACATTACCCAGTTATCATTAGAGTCTAGATTATATTGATATTGTGCAGAAATATAACATAGGTAGAGACGACACAGATACAATAAATGACTTAAGATGAATAAGATAGAATGATATAAAGTTTTGGAATTGTGGTCTTTAATTCTTAAGTTTGCACTCACCATACCTGGGGACTCTGCAGGAATTTTAAGCCTTACTCTCAGGAAACAAAACCAGGGGAGGGCACAGTGAGTGCTGTGTGCATGTATGCCTCTATCATCCCAAACTTCATCGAGATGTATGATTACAATGCACCAATTAACAAAAAAAGGAAACAGAAAACCAGAGGACATATTTCAGACTTTAGAACACATGAAACAGAAAATTCTGCTAATAATATAGAACTGAACTATATTTATATATATATAGTATATATCACATTACACAGATTGATTTCTCTAAAACAAGTCAAAAAGAGCTCCACTATGTTTATCCTAAGAGATATTGTGGGACCCAGAAGAAGGACAGGCCTGTGGTAAGGACATGACCCGCTCATCCCCCTGGTCATCCTGTGCAGCCACTGATGTGCACATGACGGGGCAAATCACAGCACGCCTGCGCATGTCCGCACCGGTATGAACGGGCACCATTTTACCCAGAGCAGGTCTGTAGAATAAAGCTGCTGCTGTTGTTCTCCGGATGGCAACTCCACTCGCTTTCCTCTCTCTGGGGATCTCACTGCTGAAGCTTCCCTGGAACCACAACTGGCCTCTGACAGAGGTGAAGCACTACAGCTGTCCTTCGTACACTTGTACCTAGGAAATGATTTCTATTGATGACGAATAGAACTGGACCATGAGTTGACAACTTAAGCTAAAAACCTAATTGCTATTTGAGGTGCTGGTCATGTGCAATCAGTCCCACAGCAGGAGAAAAGAACTAAGTATAAATAGTGTAACAGGCAGCAATAACTCAGTGTAGAACCCACTGGTCTCACTCCTGTCCATATTTTGAGTTATGAAAGAAGTCAGAGAAGAGCATGGATTTAAGGTCTACCAGAGCTGTGTGCATGCTTTTATTTCAAAATGACAAGATTTTTCCATGAATGTGCAAACTGATTTGAGATAACATTGTGATTCTCATTTCAAGAAAAACTGGCTATTTCGTTTCAACAAATGAGCATTATTGAATACCCAGTGATGAGTGTACCAAGAGAACAAACTTTGGCTCCATCGCTGAATAATTTGCAATCTAAAGGAATAAGGAAACCCATAAAACAATCATTTTGATAAGGGAAAAAGTTAGCAATATATAAACTGGAAATAGGGCACTTAGCCCAGCCCACTAGATCAGGAAGGTCTTTTTAGAAGATAAAATGTCTAATGTAATTCTTCTTGGTAGACAATGAATTAAGAAAGTAAGTCAGAGGCTATCATGTTTTTACAACAGGAAAAGGAAAAAATACAATCACAAAAGGACATCGATGTGTTGGATGAACTGTAAACATTCCTGAGTTATTGTAACATAAATGTGAAGAGAGCTGGTGAATAAGGCCCAGGAAGTGGGCCAAGACCATGACACAGAGACATGCTGTATGTCACATGGATAACTGCAGAGAAGCCACGGTCCAGCTAAATAGAAGGGGGATAAGGCCAGTTTTGTATGGTGGATAAATCACTATGGCAACAAGGCAGAAGGTGGATTTCAGGAGTAGAAGTTATAAACCAAATGAACGAGGACTGTATTCAATATGCAATTTACATTCAGAAAAGTAGACAAGCTCAAGTTGGAATATGGCAAACACACGGAATCTTACAGAGTTGCTTACTTTTTAATTGCACTGAATAAATGGCATAAATATGACCTACGTAAATATATAACAAGTACAGAAGAGTTTCAGTATTGAAGCTGAAAAAGTGTTTATAATGGATGTGTGTATAAATACAGAATAAAATGGCCTCAATGGTTGTATTTCAATCAGATTTCTAGGGTTTTATTCCCCACCTATGTAATTGACTAGAATAAAGTATATGAGTTTATGGGTGTGCATATGCATTTGTGTGTGTGTGTGTGTGTGTGTGTGTGTGTGTGTGTGTGTTGTGTCACATTTATTCTTGAGTGGAATTTTCTATGGCAAGGGAGTTTCCTGGGAAATAAGTCTTACATGCATCAAAAGAACTATTCATTGTGTTTCAACACCTAAATAGTTCAGAGAGAATTAATCAAAACTGTAAAATTAAAGTTTGCCTGCAAATGAATTCAAATATATGAAATCAGGGTTATAATTGTAATATAAGTTTAGAAATATCAGTAGCTTTGGGATAAAGTAGTTTGGGTAGTATTTCTGAGAAATCATTACCTACTTAATGTTATTAATATAATAAAATAGCACAGACAATATATCCTTTTCATTTTTTTATATTTAACTATATTCAGAAAATACCCACATTTTTAAAATTTAAGTATTTTGATCTGATGTATAACTAGTTTTTCTTCATATTATTAATCCACTTGCTGGTCATTCTTAATTCCTACATTTTCTGACTTTCCACCAGCTTTTTGAATTTTGCCGTTAATCGATTTTATTCTTTTTCATTGTCCATAATGAGGATGAGTATTTAGACTGTCTCTCAGGTCTTATTTTACTAATTCTCATAGTATTTAAATCCTTCTAGGCTTTAAACTTGACTACTTGAAGTGTCATATTTCCGACCCTTGAGACAGTGTCACCCTCTCCTATACAGGGTATGATAAAGTGTAGTGTGTGTGTTAGGTCACCTTCAATATTAGTATGCTCAAATAGATTTTCATAGTTGTTATCTTGGAAAATTGTTCTCTAATAATCACTGAAAATGGTCAAAAGCACGCTGATTAACTTATTTAATCATCAGTTTCATTTTCTCTAAAATGGTGATGGGTTAATACTATTAATTACTAATTATAATAGCAGCAAGCATATCTGCCTTCTATCGTTGTAAGGATTAATTGACAACCCTTAGTCACACGTCTGGCACAAGAAAAGACTCAATAAATCTTAGAAATTACTAAGAGGTCTTAATTATGTATCTGTCTTAGTCAGCATTCTTACAACTATAATCCAAAGACCTGACCACATAATTTAGAGGAAGGAAGATTTATTTATTCATGATTTTCTTAGGGATTTGGGGTTCAGTCCATGTGCGACAGGGGATCATGGATCTCAGAGCACGGCAGCAGGAAGCAGAGAGAGGAAACACACAAGGCTTTGCTCCTCACATCATGGAAGCATGAGCAGGGGGAGGAAGAATCAAGCCTTTAATCCTGGGGCTCCACTTCTGGCATCGAGGGCACATGATGAAGTTTGGATATTTTGCTGTTTTGAAATTTCCTCCACCAGTTTATTAATCAGTCCGTCACCTTTAAATTCAGCCTCGCACAAAGTTACAAGACACGGGTAAAATGTCAGTAAGTTTTTGCCAGAATGTAAGATGTGTGGCTTCTACTCCTTTTCCCTATGGTGTCCTCTTTGCCCCCAAAAATCTCCTGAGCACAGTCTCTACCATCCTCCTTTCTAGCCACATTCTGGTCCTTCCAATTTCTTCTCACAACACAGTTTCAAAGACTCGCAATCCACATGGTCAGACTTAGATATAGCTGTGACCCCACTCCTCTAGTACCAATTTCTGCCTTAGCATTCTCACTGCTATAATCCAAAGACATGAGCATATAACTTAGAGGAAGGTAGATTTATTTGCTCATGGTTTTCTTGGGGATTTTAGGTCCCGTCCATGTGAGGCCAGGGACCATGGATCTCAGGGCATAGCAGCAGGAAGCCGGGAGAGAGGGCACATAAGGCTCTTCTCCTCACATCCTGGAGGTCAGGAGCAAAAGAGAGAGATCAGGGGGAGGAGGAACCAATATATATTCCCCAAGGCCACACCTCCAGACACCCTTTCTTAGCAACCAAGCCCCACTTCCAATATTGCTACATTGTTTCCATGATAGCTAAGGAGACAGTCCAAATGCAAACCCTGTATCATACTCTGTATCAAAATAGCAATTGAAAATGATGTCAACATGGTTCTACCAAGTAACAGTCTGGGTGGATAGACATTCTTCCTCTGATTTACTAATTCAGGTGGATGTTGTCAAGGAAGATCATGAAGTAATTTGTTATAAACCAGTAGAGAAAACATCAGTTTTCCTAGTGACAAGAGCTTACCTTTAAGGTTTACACACATGGATAAATCGATAAATACCTCTGGAAAAGTAATGATGGGTACTGCTAGCTTCAAAATTAATCATGCTTAGTTTAATGTTATTTAATAACAGTGATGATTTGATTCTTACTGATGGTTAAATTTCTGAGTGAAAGATTCATCTATCAAGACTATGTTATCCATCACTCAGAGGGTTAGAATAGCAGCACATTATGTTATTATTAGCCTGTTCATTATCTACTGGCTGCTATAGAAAATAACAGCCTCTATAATGACCATAGTCTAGATTTCAGTCTGTTTGTGTCAAAGGGATTTTGAATTGTACTTTCTTTTTAGCTCCTTCTCCTACCCTTAGCACCATGTAGAAAAGGCAAGACAGAAGTGCTTCTTTAATTGGCATTGCAAGAAATATTTATTCTACAATAAAATAGAACCCCATGAATATGAATAGAAAACAAACAACAAACAAACAAACAAACCACAGAGAGTGGAAAGGTTTAACCTTATTTCTCTTACTTTTTTACTTAATGATCCAAATTTTCAGGAGTTTTCTGAACCTACCTCTAATTATTTTTATTTCAGATATTATGATTAGCAGTAGGATGGCTATATAATTTGTTTTCCAAGCCATAATACTTTTGGAAGAGAATAATCATTTATCATAGTGATAATCATAGCACAACAAGCATAAACTGGACTGCTTTGGGAAAACCAAGATAAATGTTCATTTGTATATAAGAAGATATGTTTCAGTATTTGACAGTGTGCCAGCAATATATTTAGAATGACTTAGGTTCCTTTGAACATTCATTTCCTTTTCTGATTATTGTGTCTGCTAAAAGGGTAAGAGTTTGCCTGTTATAACTCAGGCTGTCCACATACTAGATGGACTTAAACAAATTGTCAGAAGAGCTCTACCGGATTGAAATAGAATAAATTGTCACTTAAAGTTTTTTCTAGCACAGACATCCATTCCCAGGGCTAAGCAATAAGAAACTCATAAAAAATTAAAAGCACCTCAGCTATTACATGGATGAAAACCAAAGAGAGGCAGAATTTTGGATAAGCATAGAACTTAGACTCAATTATGTAATCCAATATTTCAGTAAAAGCATTACCTCTATATTGATGATTTGTGGTTAGCTTTTTTTTCTTGCTTATAAATATACAGAAATGTCAGGCAATCTCCTTAAAAGAAAGACTAGTTAAGTCAGGAGTGGTGGTACAGATTTGTAATCCCAGTACCTGGGAAGCTGAGACAGGATTGCAGGTTCTAAGCCAGCCTCAGCAATCCTTAGCAGCCTTGGCAAGCAAATTGGTGAGACTCTGTTTCAAGAAGGAAAAATAAAACAGGGATCAGGTTCTAGCTCAGAGGTGGAACACCCCTGGGCTCAATCCTCAGTACCATACACATACGCACACAAAAATTGAAAGCCTATTTAAAATATATAGTATTTATTGGTTATATAATTTAACTTTAACTTTAAAACCTAAACTATGTTGTTGTTGTTGTTGGTGGTGGTGGTGGTGTGTGTGTTTGTGTGTGTGTGTGGTATGTGTGTTTGTGTGTGTTACTAGGAATTGAACCCAGGGACCCCCACCATTGAGATACATCCCAAGTACATTATTTATTTATTTTTTTCCTTTTGGAACAGGATCTGACTAATTTGCAGACGATGCCCTGAACCTATGCTCCTTCAGTCTCAGACTCCCAGGTACTGGGATTATAGGTGTGCACCACCACACCCAGTATATTGTTATTATTTTTAAATCTTAGTTCTAATGTCTTTGACTATGCAGTCAGAGTTTGCTTAACTTTAATATTGTATTTCTCAAGTACTGGAAATAACTAAATTGGTGATAGAACAGCTTTTGATTATGTTTTATTTTATAGGTTTTATTTTATAGAATTCATTCAACTTGGCATGCATTCCTACATATAGAACTGAATGAAGATTTTTTTAAAAAACGGGACTAATTTATAGTTGTTTGCATTTTATAGCCCAAATCACAAAAAATCAATATAATTAAATTTAAAAACTAGTTACATGTGTAATTCGGAAGCTTAACCATGAGAAGAAGAAGAGAAAAAAACTTGTACTGAGTGGAAAACAATATTCTATTTATAATACCAGCAGAGTGTATGTTATTCAAATTGCTTATATAAGCTCACTCTTTCCATCCGTGCTGTTGTGGCTTCTTAAAATCCAAGTGACAGTTTGAAATAAAACCTGGATCAATTATTTAGTCAGTATTCTACATATCGTAAAAGATTTTAAAACACAGTACAGATTTTAGCTCATTAATACAATCAATATATCTGCAAAGCACCAATATGCCTAAAATCATCATTGTGAAAAACATTTAAGTATTTCCTGATCTAAGCCCTAGGAACATCTTAATACATTTTGCCATAAATATATAAGGTTGTATTTTATTGTATAAGTATTATTCATATTTATTTATATTCAAAGTCATATATTTACATTCAGAAATTTATTATTAAAAATTACCAAATTTCTTTTTCTGGACCTGAGGGAACAAAATATATTAACTTTGTCAAAAAGGGTTAAACTCTTTCCTGACCAACTCATTTTTGACCTTCAATTTGGTGAATATCAGAATAATTGTGTGTGTGTGTGTGTGTGTGTGTGTGTGTGTGTGTGTGTGTGATACTGGGAATTAAACCCAAGTGGTTTCTACACTTCAGCTACACCCAGCCCTATTTTGTTTTTTATTTTGAAATAGTATCTTGCTAAATTACCAAGTGCTGGCCTAAAACTCGTGATCCTCCTGTCTCAGCCTCCCGGGTACTGGGATCACAGGTGTGCATCACCAACGCCTGGCCCAGAATAATATTTTTATTTTGGTTTCCCAAAAGAACTGGACAGCTGATCTTAATTTGGTGTCTCATGTTTATCAATGGAGCAACAAGATGCAGTAAATAGAGTGGAGGTTTTGAAGTAGAAAGTTATCTCCAAATGAAATTATTTAACCTCCCTGAGACTCAATTTTCTCATCAGAAACATTGACCACTTAGCAGCACTTTTAATGTTCAGTTATATTTTCTTTCACAACCAACATCACAGCTCTACATTGCTTGGAAAGAACAATGCCAGACAGACTAAAGTGGGACACAGTACTGTAATCGGAGAAGGAGATCACTTTTCGAGAAAGGTGTCAGGTGTCCTGTGAGGTGAACCATCTGTCGCAAGCATCCTGGTGTCTGTAGGTAGCAGCACCAGTGACCACTATGGGAAGTCTTTTTCAGTCATGTAGAGATGAACAGAGGAACTCAGAGGTAACTAAAATAACAGAACTTCAAATACACGCCCGGATTGTGTTTGTGTCCAGGGAACCACGTATAGGTTCAAACATGCATATATCAAATACATGTATACTGTAAAACACTCAGTATTTATCTTCACTGACTGACTTGCAATAGTTTGCAAAAAAGCCTTAAATAATTTTGTAATACATTCATCTTTTGATTGACATCTAAGCTGCTTCCATAGTTTGACTCTAGTGAATTTTGCTGCTATAAACATGGAAATGCATGTGTCCCTATAGTAATCTGATTTCAATGCCTTTGGGAAAATGCCCAAAAGTGGTATGGCTGGGTATGGTATATACACATAAGCCCCCCACCCCCCAAAAAATATATATATATATATAATTATCATGTCATTTGCAGGAAAATGGATGGAACTGAAAAATATTATGCTAAGGGAGATAAACCAGTCACAGAAAGTGAAGGGTCATAAGTTTCCACTTATATGTGGATCTGATCATGGAAACAATCCAAATAATCCTTTGTTAATACGTGAAGTTATCTGTATTGATGTAAAATTATCCACGGTGGGAGGGAGAGTGTGAAAGAACCCTCAGGGAAATACACAATGAATACTCTGTGCATGTATGTTTCTGACACGCTGAACCTCCCTATGATGTACAATTACAATGCACATACACATACAGAAAAACAAAACAACAACAAAAATTAAATACTGAAAAAATAGCATCTTTTTTTAAACAAGCAATGGGCTTTTATTTTTATTTTATTTTTTGCAATCTCTGAAACAATTTTCTTTTCCGTGAATAAAGGCCATCTTGTGGCATTCTTTTTTGTTTCTTAATTGGTGCATTGTAATCTTGATGAAGTTTTTAATTGGTGCATGTAATCTTGATGAAGTTCAGGGTGATAGAGGCATGCACGCACACAGCACTCATTGAGCCCTCCCCCAGTTCCTCTTCTATTCCCTCCTCCCTGTGTTCAGCACAGTGATTGGCTTTGATAAGTCTGTGTATGTACATCATGTCCATTGAGGTGTTCCACTCTCCCCCCTCTCGTCTCCCTCAGTCAGGTCACCTTCTTCACTCATCTAAGGTTTCTACTCCTTTGTCGGAGTCCCTCCTATGTCCCATTTTCTCCCTAATGTCCGCATATTAGGGAAAATATCTGACTTTTCACTTTTTGTGAGTGACTAATTTAAAATATATGAATAGGGTATATGCAAATACTATGCCATTTTACATAAGGGACTTGAGCACCCATGGGTGTTGGTATCCATGGGGGGCCTGGAGACAATCCCCTACAGATACAGAGGGATGCCAAAATGAGACACACCACATTGAATTGGGAGACACTCTGACCTTGAGATTCATCAGCCATCTTGAAAAAAATTAATATGTCAATAATGGATGCTACTATTTTGAACATTTCTACAAAAAAATCCCTATGAAGATGATTTATTTGTAAATACTTATTTAAATTATAGTAGTGGAGGGAAGTACTCTAAAGCTAAGAATGAAAGAGAATGTCATGTTCTTAGACAATGAATAAAGTTTTAAACTATTTTTTGGATTTTTTATAATTTTATAGGTGCAATATGATTATACATCACAGTGAGATTCAAAGCGACACGTTCATATATGCACACAACCTCTCTCTTGGTGTGGTTCCCTCCTAATCCCACTCTGTTAACCCCTTTATCCCTCCCCATACATGCTAGTAAGGCTGTTAGTGACACCTTCATATAGGTACATAACATTGTAGTCTGTTTCCTTGGTCAAGCCTCCTTTCCCCCTTCCCTTCCCCACTTCTCCAACCCCCTTCCACTTTTGTACTGGTCTCACTATAAAGTTTTAAATTATCCAAACTGAAAAATTGCTGTGTTTAAGATACTAAATCAATGCCAAATAAATAAATGTATTAATTTGATGAATATCACTGAGCACAAACCCTATGCACTTATCTAGTTGCTAAAGATACATTCATGAACAAAGCAGACATGAATGGTGCCCCTTCATGTTTAAACCCAAGTGTGGGCAGTCAAAACGCAAAATAAATATGTGTACGGTACTTTAGAAGGCAGTCAAGGGGAGAGGTGAATTTCAACATTCACTAGGGTGGCCAGGGTGAGACCTCACCTAACAGCTTGGGTGACAGATCCAGCCAAGTCAGAGAGAACCCTGGGAGTGTTCTGAGCAGAGTGCATTTCGCACGTGGGGAAAAGAAGAACTTGAGCCAAAGGACAGATGTGGAGACTATTATGGGATCATGCCTCACTGTTTAGAAGTCAGATCACACGGACCTTAAGACATTTAAAGGAGTTTAGCTTTTACTCAGATTGAGACAGAGTCATTAAGGGTTTTGAGCAGAGAAATAATGTGTTTTGAGATAGGATTTGAAAAGGATCAGGATCATTTTGGTTGCTATGCTAGAACAAACTATAACAAGGTAAGTGTGTAAACAAATCTCTGGAAGCAAATGGTATTGAAAAGGTACTTATACTATAATTTCTGCAAAGCTAACTCTCTAGCTAACATGGTAATAATGACCCTCTAGCTGTTAATTTAGGTTTTGTTGTTGTTGTTGTTTCTTTTGTTTTTTTTATGTGTCATCATCAGAGTAGCTAGAAGTCTTAATCTTTTTTTTTTTTTTTGGTACTAGAGATTGAACCCAGAGGCATTCTACCTCTGAGCTATACCCGCAATCCTATTTTATTTTTTATTTTGAAAATGTGTCTCGCTAAGTTGTAGAGGGTTTCATTAAGTTGCTGAGACTGGCCACGGACTTGCGATCTACCTGTCTCAGCCTCCCAAGTACTGGGATTACAGGCATGTGCTACCGCACCCGTTTTTAGAAGTTTTAATCTATATTAGACTGGGCACCAAAGTCACTTTATCCAGGAATCGAGAGTAAAACTGTTATGATTATTCACAGGAACCATTTGGCTCTAAGCAATGTGATTTTAAAAAGAAAAAAAAAGAGATAAACAGGAATACATTATAGTGGTATATAAAATTATACTACATATTTGTATGTAAAAGTAAATATATATAAATTATACATTATATATAAATTATATATTACATATAAGTTATATAAATATATATGTATGCTATAATTATGTAGATATATATATATAGATATTTATATATGCAAATATATATATCTAGTTATATATACTGAAAGTTAGTTACATATACTAAAAATTTAAGGACCAGAGATATAGCTCAGTGGTAGAGTACATGGCTAGCGTGTGCCAGGCCAGGGGTTCCATTCCCAGAACCACATGCTGCAGTCAATTTGCAGCTGGGCGTGGTGGTGCATGCCTGTAATCCCAGTACTTGGGAGACTGAGACAGGAGGATGGCAGATTTGTGGCCAGCCTCAGCATTTTAGTGAGGCCCTCAGCAACTTAGCAAGACCCTGTTTCAAAATAAAGTAGGGTTGGGGATGTAGTTCAGAGGTAGAATGTCCCTGTGTTCAATCCTCAGTACCACCCAAATTAAAATATGTGTGTGTGTGTGTGTGTGTGTGTAAAATAAAATTTTAATCCTTCTAAGTACTCTGTCCTGTATTCCTCATAATGCCATGAGATCACTGATGGCCCCATTAACAGATCAGGTCACATGGCCAAGGCCCTGCAGCAAGTGAAAGAGGAGATTGGTATAACAGAGGAATATAAAGGAGGTTTCATAGATTCCTATTGTGGCCGTGACAAATTGCTATAAAACTGGTAACTTAAAAACAACCCACATTTAAGAGACGGGGCAAGGTGGCAGCTGAGTAAAAGCTTCCAGTGATCATCTCCCCGCAGACATACCGATTAGAACAGCTATTCATGCACCGAACTACCTTTACCAGAGCGGAGAACGCCAGGTGAGAGACCACGGTGCCCGGTGTTTGCATCCTCATTGGAAGAGACAGACCGGAGAAGACGGGAAGGGCAGCACTGCCTGCATCACCTGGCCAACTCCAGGCAACATGGAGAGTGCTGCCGTCCCCTTGAGGGAGAGAGGAGGAAGCAAGTCCAGGACTGGGACTTGACACCCAGTACAGGCCTGCCATGGTGAAGCCCAGCGTGAGGTAAAGCCCCACAACCACTGTCCCGGGCCAGTGCACACAAGCTTAGCGACTGGACCTGCGTTAGCCAGGTGGCTGAATGCTTCCATTGCCCTCCTCCGACTTCAGGCAGCAGAGGGGAGAGCAAGACTCAATCCATTGGGGAGCAGGACACAAAAGCTGCCCAGGACCTTGCCTTAGAGTTTACTGCCGGACCACCACATTGAGACCCAGCACAAGGACAAAAGCAGAGGTTCCTGTACCCAGGGCAGAGCTCAGAGACTGAACCTCTAGACCACCCCAGACTCACGTGCCAGAGGAATACACTTGACTTTTGGCTTGCATCATTACTGTCCTTGCAGTGGGCTTGGGACATCCTCTGTCCTGAGATTTGCTGGCCCCTGCAGCTGTGAGACTCAGGTAAGACCCAGCTTAATATCAGCCTTGACAGCCAAGGGACTGTCACCATCACCCATCCTCCAACCTCAGGCAACACAGCTATCTCCAGGCCCTTCTCATGGACGGAGACTCCAGAATGAATCTGGTACCAGGCAGAGACTTGCGCACTGTTGCCACAGACATGTAGGTTCAGTCTGTCAATCAGACTTCGATTCCAGCCAGCATCACCTGTGTCTGGATGTAGTGGTCTTGGGCCATGAGTCCACCTCAGCAGTTGCCCCAGCTCACAGCAATATGGGCCTTGGTCCTACCTAGTGCTGCTGTGGTCTGAGAGTGTGGCATGAATTGCAGTGTAGGTGTACACGGGCATGGCCTAAACTGGTGACTGGACTAGGCATCTGGGCTACCCCAGCACCAGGAAAAAGCTTGTGGGGATGGACTACCATTTTTAGGTAATCTCCCAGTTCATGCTGAACAATATACCAATTGCAGACTTGGGACAATCCTGGGATTAAATCACCTCTGGTAAAGAAACAGCAATACACCAACAGTGGACCCATGGCCAAGTTGTACTTAGAGTGTCAGCTAGTAGTGAAATAGTGAAGTGAATGTAGGTTTAAAGAAAACAAGCTGCCTGCTTAGAATTTCTAGAAAAACAGGCACGAAGCTACATTCCAAAGACTGGAATAAACACCCAGTCCTAATGCTCAGATGATGATATCATGTACCAACAAGCACCAAAGCTTTCAGAAAAGCACAGCTCCACTCAACCATCAAAATAAGGCGCCCAAACTGAGGAGCGGATTGTAGACAGTGTAGGTGAACTTTGAAATGAAGAACATAAAATAGCTGTTTTAAGGAAACTCAAGAGGTTTCAAGCGAATACACAGAAACGATTCAACTCTAACCGAGAAACCTAACAGAGAGATTAAAGGAATATTTTTAAAAAATCAAACAGAAATCCTTGACATAAAAAATACACTATAGGAAATAAAAAACACAATAGAAGACATCAACAGCAAAATAGGTGAAGTAGAAGAAATAATTAGTGAGCTTGAAGACAGACTATTTCAGTATACATAGTTAGAAAAGGAAAAAAGAGTGCAGAGAAATAATATTTCTCTGGGAAAAGAGTCCTCATAAATTAAAAGAGCACATATTAAAAGAACACATATTCAGGTTATTGGGGTTCTAGAGGGGAGCTGAGAATGCCAGAGAGAGAGAGAGTTTAATTCAAAGATATACTAACAGAAAATTTCCCAAATGTAGAGAAGGACATAAATATCCATGTACAGGAAGGTCAAAAGTCACCCGTCTGATCTGAATCAACCACAACTACCCCAAGACATATTATAACCAACTTTCAAATGTTATAAAGATCTCCAGGGCATCAAAAGAAAAGAAAGAACACAGAAGAGTATCCCAACTCAGCTGACAGCTGATGTCTCAGAAAAAAACCTTAGAGGCAAAGAGACAGTGGCATAAGATTTCAGATTAGTGAAGAAAAACAAAAACAAAAACCTTGCTAACCCACAATACTACACTCAACAAAGTTACCTTTTAGAAATGAAGGAGATAAAAAAAACATTCCTAGACAAACAAGGTGAGAGAATGTGTCTCTACCAGGTCTGTCCTACAAGAAATGCAAAAGGCAGTTCTTCAAACTGAAAGAAAGAGATGTTAATGAGTAAGGGACACTGGAAGGCATAAAGCTTACTGGTAAGAGTAACAGATAAATACAGATAAATTCAGAATGCTGAAATGATGTAAACATGGTACATAAGCCAGTTATACCTTTAGTATAAATCTTGTCTAGTTTTGCTATCAGAGTAGACCTTATAGAGTGAATATGGGAGAATTTCAAGATGCTGGCAGAGTTGTTTTCCTTCTGTGGGTTCACGGGAGAATCTATTTCCTTGCCTTTTCCAGCTTCTAGAGCTTAGCCGTATTCATTGGCTCGCAATCCTCTTCTGTTCTCAAAGCTGGCAACGTGTAGTTGAGTTTTTCTTAGTCTATATTTTGCCATCTCAAAATCAGCAGATTAGCAATCTTAATTTTATCTGCTACCTTAATTCCCACTTCCAAGTTCCATAACATAGTCATGGTTTCTAGGGAGTAAAGACATTAGTATATTTGACGAGTCAATGTTCTGTATACCACAAACAGTGTGATAAGTTTAAGGTGACGGGATGCTACATAACTCTTTCCCCTGCATCACAATTTTTGTCAGACCCTATCTGAATATGTATAGTTAGGATATATGCCACCACTTATTTTCAGACAATCCTATTTAATTACTTTTCTTATGAGGTCAATTAATCTTTTTGAAAAACAACTAATATTTTATTTCTCTGCCCTTATTATTGCAGCTGTCTGTGAACTCACAAGGGAAGTTGTCTATGTAGAGACTTTCCCAATTTATGAGGCTAGAATACCCAATACATGTTTTTTATGGTTATTTCTGGTTTTGCTTTTTCTTTTTATGGTACTGAGATTGAACCCAAGAACATTCTACCTCCAAGATATACCCCCAGCCCTTTTATTAATTATTATTTTTTGTATTGAAACAGGGTCGCTTGGTTGTTGAAAGTCTCTTTATGTTGCTGAGGCTGTCGTCAAACATGCAATCTTCCTATCTCAGTCTCCCAGGTACTGGGATTACAGGCGTGTGCCACCACGCCTGGCTCCAATACTTTTAAATGCTGCTTATACTTAGAGTATGTAAGTATATTTCTCAGAAGGTGGTTGACTGGAGAAATTGAGAATAGGGAACATAAAGACGGGATATGTACAAACCTAGTGTTATTACTCACTAGATGATAGACTAGTAAAATTCCCTACTTAAATGGAATGATAATGGTACTCTGTAATGAAGAAGCGAGAAAATGTTCTAATAGAATGATTGTTGAATGTTGAAGACCTGGTCATGGTGTAGGACATAGAGAAAGGTGATCCATGATCATAGAACACTAGTTTTCTCCTGAAGATAGTGCAGATTTTCACTGGTAATATAGAGTGATATGTCCCTGTGATGGCAGCCTTATATCTGGGTGAAGTCCAGATTTTTTCTTTCCTCATAGACTTGTATTTAAAGGCTGCATTCTAGATAGGGTGAGACATGCCACGTGGCACTTTGAAATGGAGTAGCATACTCGGCCCTGTGTGCCTAGGATGTGGTGCCTCTGCCAGCCCAGGATCAGGTAACAAGTTTATCTCTTTCACGAGTAATATATGACCCACTAGGGCACCACAATAGAGACTTAAAAACTTATGTTCTTTAAGACAGTCATATTACATACTGATTTGTAAATGTCTTTGCATTATAATTTTATCACTACTTTACAGTCCTCGACATACGTTTATTAAAATTTATAAACTGGCCTTATGTCACTATATTTGTAAAAAGGATAACTAGGTGTCTACGGTTCAGTTTGAAGTGTTTAGAAGAGAGTCATATGAAGCATGAAGAAAGCATTAGTGAGTAACCTGCAGAAAAATGGTTGAAAGTTCTGATCTGGAACATATTAGATGTCAAATAAAGTTGGCGACTGAAACCCAGGAAAGATTTCGGAACACATACATGCCCCTAGAAAACTATGGATACCTGGTAAATGATTCAATTCCTACATATCTTCAGGAATGGGGATCAGACTTTTATTTGGGCATTTGAAGAAAGTGTGACTTTAAGCACTAGTGAAATGTGAGACCTTTATACTAGGCACATGATAAAGTCTTACTGCTAAGTCAATCCTTCTTCCTCCCTTTAGCTGTATGACTGCTTCACAGTGGCATGCCACTATTGATTCATATTTCCAAAAGTTTCTACTTGAAATGCCACATTTGGCTCATGAAAATTCAAAAAGATGACACAATAGGAAAAAAAACTTGGAGATTATGAAGACGCACATAGGACTACTTAGTCATACTTTAATAAGATTATACTAATACCCTCAAGTACAGTTTTAATTTGGTTTCTAAGCATACTTTAGCCATTATAAATCACCATCACTCAAGGGAAAAAAAGAACAAGAGATGAATATATCTTTCCAACATACTATAGAGGCAATAGTAGCATTCTTCATATGATACATTAAGCTGTGCCCCTAAATATCACTTCTAACTATTAAGGGTGACATGATTTATGCTAAACTTTGCTTCTATCCTCATGTTTTGGGTTCTAAAAAAAAATTTCTTTTTTTTTTTTTTGCACGGTACTGGGGATTGAACGCAGGGGCGTTCTACCTCCGAGCTACGCCCCCGGCCCTATTTTTTATACTTTATTTTGAAACCGGGTCTCACGAAGTTGCGGAGGGACTCACTAAGG
>PVJS01003567.1:0-41205 GCA_004027185.1 Glis glis
ACTGGGAATGGATCCACCACATGATCCAGCTATACCACTCCTGGGTATCTTTCCAAAGGGGCTGACGTCAGAGAACTACAGTAACATACATGGGTATGTT
This sequence comes from Glis glis, assembly GCA_004027185.1. NCBI lineage: Eukaryota > Metazoa > Chordata > Mammalia > Rodentia > Gliridae > Glis > Glis glis. Next base: position 101 of record PVJS01003567.1, read on the forward strand.
CATAGCAGCACAATTCACAGTGGCCAAATTATGGAACCAACCTAGGTGTCCATCAACAGATGACTGGATTACAAAATTATGGGAAATACACACAATGGAATTCTACTCAGCAATAAAGAAGAACAAAATTATGTCATTTGCAAGAAAATGGAAGGACCTGGAGAACATTATGTTAAGTGAGATTAGCCAGTCACAGAAAGTGAAGAGTCATATGTTTACTCTCATATGTGGAAGCTAGGAAGAAATTGGAATACAAGAGGGACGATAATGGTGGAGAAACCTCAGTGGAGCCAGGGAGGTGGTCTAGGAGAAGGGGAGGGGAAGAGTGGGGTTCATTAATGGACTCACTACCATCGACTATGTGTAGATATGAGAATATACCAACGTCAATCTCAGTACTCTGGATTGGGAAGGGGGGAGATGGGGAGGTGGGGGGGCACCAAGTGTTGTGTGCATGTATGTCACTGTCAATATGATTTACATTATGATGTAAGCCTACAATGCACCAATAAAAGCACAGTAAAAAAGTTACAAGAAAAAAATAAGTAGAGTTCCATGTGTAAAAGGCTTGGTCCCCAGCTTAGATCTATTGGTGGAAACTGAGGAGTGGAGCCTTGTGGGGGATCCTGGGGGATCCTGGTCATTGGAATGTGCTTTGAAGGAGATACTGGACCCCAGTTCCTTTCTCCTCTTTTCTTTGTTCATTCTTGTCACGAGGTCAGCATGGTGTGGTGGTTCACCGCAGGCCCCAAAGCGACCTGACCAAGTGATCATGGACTAGAATCTCCAAAGCTGTGAGCCAACATAAACCTTTCATCTTTTAAAGTCGATTGTCTCAGGTATTTGGTTATAGTCACAGAAAGCTGACAGGCGCAGTAAGAGATGAACAATAATTAGTAATGAAGTAGAGCAGTTGTCAATGTTCTGTGGTACAAGTGAGGTGAGTGTGGTCTCTCTGTTATTTCTGGAATTTTCCACTTGGTATTTTTAGTTTGCAGTAGACCATGGGTCACTGAAATTGTGGAAAGTGAAACTACAGATAAGGGGGAATTACTGTGTGCTGTATTTGATTCATTCTGAGATATTGTCACACTTCTGAAATTGAGATATATTTTACAATAGATGATGTTGTACAGCTGCTAGCAGATAGGTAAGAGTCCTGAAGGAATTCTCACTGCAGGACTGTTCGCAAACTTGACCAAAGCCATTGCTCTGTCATTGGTTCAGTTGAGTGACCTGTCTATCTGCTGGTGTCACACCTGTGGGGTTTGCCTTTTAAAACATCATCAAGAACGTTGCATTATGATTTGGCTTTGAAACGAAAATTTACTGTGTATGCTAGTGAAACACCAGGGTGGTATCAGGAAAGCGAACGTTCATTATTGGAAGAATGAATGCAATTCCATCTTTTCTTAAAAATAACGACCAGACTTTATGAGACCCAAGGAAGGAGCATGTCCACAAGTAGATGACGCCTATCCTAAGCCAAAGATACTTCCACTTTCTTTCCTTGAGATAGTTCAAATGTATCTAAGCAGTCAGACATCATTTAATATTTATTTATTTATTTATTTATTTACTTTTGGTACTGGGGATTGAACCCAGGGGTATTCTACCTCTGAGCTACACCCCCAGCCCTTTTTATTTTTCATTCTGAAACAGGGTCTCACTAAGTTGCTCAGGGTCTCTCTAAGCTGCTGAGGCTGGCCTCAAACCTGTGATCCTCCTGTGTCGCCTCCCAAATACTGGGATTATAAATGTGAGCCACCATGCTGCACAAAACAATTATTTAATAACCTATAACACGATTTCCTCGTGAATCTTCTCTGAGGCAATTGCAATGGGACTTTTAATCATAAGATCATTCTGCTAAGATCAGAGTTGCATTTTAAAATGTAGTGAGGTATATACCAGCTCAACTTAATCACAATTTTGGTGGAGAATCCAGTGTTTTAGTGATTTGTGTGACTAGTTTAAAGAAAGGTTAGAGCAGCCGGGTGTGGTGGTGCACACTTGTAAGAATAAAATAGGGCTGGGGGTGTACTTGGGTTCTATCCCCAGTACTGCAAAAAAAAAAAAAAAAGTACTGGGCTATGGAATGCTCTGCCCGTCCACTTTCATCAACCAAATGGCTTCTCCACTTTTCCCCTTCTTTCCATATTCTGTCTTCCCTGCCTTTCTGCCTTTTTCTGGAATGAGAAAACTGTGTTTGGAGTGAGCATACCTGTGAAATATACAGAATAGGAAGCACGGGCATTTCAACTCATAACGAGACTGTCAGCATGCGCATGATAAGTGTGGAATGAATATGAATATGTGTGTAATATATTACATATACTATATACATATATGTAAATATATGTATACACATATACATATATACACATATATGTGAAACGTATGCATATATATGTACACATGTGTGAAATATTTGCACATATATATTATATATATATATATTCTCCCCAAGTGACATTTCAATACCAGCTCAACTTAATCATGATTTTGGTGGAGAATCCAGTGTTTTAGTGATTTGTGTGACTGGTTTAAAGAAAGGTTAGAGTAGCCGGGCGTGGTGGTGTACACTTGTAATCCCAGTACTTGGGAGGCTGAGACAGGAGGATCGCAGGTTCGTGGCCAGCCTCAGCTACTTAGTGAGGCCCTCCGCAACTTAGTGACACCCTGTTTCAAAATAAACAATAAAAAAAATAGAACTGGGAGTGTAGCTCGGAGGTAGAATGCCCCTGGGCTCAATCCCTAGTACCGCAAAAAGAAGAAAGAAAGAAAGAAAGAAAGAAAGAAAGAAAGAAAGAAAGAAAGAAAGAAAGACGGAAGGAAGGAAGGAAAGAAGGAAGGAAGGAAGGAAGGAAGGAAGGAAAGAAGGAAAGGAGAGAAAGGCTAGAGCAGTTATCCCGTTACTTTATCATGTGTGAGCTGACTGCTGCTCCTCCCTTCCCCTCCCTCCCAATGTCTTCCTGCACAGCAGGTTTACCGGAGGATGCTCACCACCCTGCCCACACCGCACCTGGTGTATGCACAGCTCCTTCTAGGCCAAGAGAACATGCTACTTGGCATAAAACAGACGCCTGCTTCCCGCTAACCCATCCTCAAAACATACTGCCAGACGAAACCATTGAGCTCTTTCATCACTATTTCAGGCCCAGGGAGGCGCACTGGAGCTCAGGGGTCCCCGGGGGCAAAGATGGTCTCAGTCCAAAGGACTGAACACCACACCGCAGGAGTCTGAATTGAGGTTAAGCTGCAGAGAAAAGCAGAGGAGATCCTCTTCATAATACAATTCCACATCAAATGTAAACTTTGTCTTTTTTTTCTCCTACTGGGGATTGAACCCAGGGGCATTCTACCTCCGAGCTACACCCTTGCCCTTTTTATTTTTTGTTTTGAAACAGGGTCCTGCTAGATTGCTGAGAGTCTCACTAAGTTGCTGAGGCTGGCCTCGAACCTGTGATCCTCCTGTCTCAGCCTCCCAAGTACTGGTATTACAGATGTGCACCACCACACCCAGTTCTTAGTCCTCTTAATGACCCTTAGAGTAACTCCTTTGTTTTCCCCATTTTACAGATGAAGAAACTGAGACACAGAAAGGTTATGTAACTGTCTAGCAACTCACAGTTATAACAGGAGCTGGACCAGGACTTCTGGCTCCAGCATCTATGCATTTGACCAGTATCTTTGTCTTTCTCTAGCAAGTTAGTGTCCAAGGTTATAATATCTCAAATCCTGGTTCCCCCAGCCATTGTTTTGATTCTATGGTAACCATATAATCCATCCCAGGTACATGAGATTATCTATAGCTAAACCTAGGTCATCTATGTCATTATTTCTTTTGATTCACATCTATCTATCATCTATCTATCTATCTATCTATCTATCTATCATCTATCATTTATCTATCTATCATCGTCTATCTGTCATCTATCATCATCATATCTATCATCTATCTATCATCATCTATCTATCATCTATCTATATCTATCATCTATCTTTCATCTAGGTCTTTATTTCTTTTGATCCACATCTATCTCTATCTATCTATCTATCTATCTATCTATCTATATCTATCTATCTATATCTATCTAATCTATCTTTTATCACCTATCTTCCATCTATGTCTTTATTTCTTTTGGTATCTATCTATCTATCTATCTATCTATCTACTATGTATCCTAATTTGGTACTCAGGATTGAATCCAGGGGCATTCTACCTCTGAGCTACACCCCCAGTCCTTTTTATTTTTTAATGTAGAAACAAGGTCTCACCACGTTGCTGAGGGTCTCTGTAAGTTGCTCAAACCTGCGATCCTCCTGTCTCAGCCTCCCAAGTACTGGGATTACAGGTGTGTACCACCACCCCTGGCCACATCTTTATATTTTTATCCCTGAAGTCGATTTGCATGGGTTTCTGCTACCTGAAACCAAAGATGTCAACAACTTGAAATGATGTCAGAACATTCTGCAGCTTCATGCTTGAGGTGTCCAAGAACCGCGGGCCAAAGGAGCTACTTCTATTTCCAAATGAAGGTCTGTGATGGCCACGTGAGGGTGCTGCTTTGACTGGATGGGGCATGTCTACATGGAGGGTGAAGCGTGGTTTCTGGGCCTGTCTCTTCCAGAGAAACCTGGCACTGGGGGTTGGCTGGTTGAGCAGGGAAGACCCACTCTCAGGTTGGCACAGTCCAATCAGCTGGGGGCCTGGATAGAAAGTGAAATGTCAGAAGAGGGGGACCCACACCCTAGCACAGCCCCCTCTCCTCCTGCCCTTGGACATCAGAACCCCAGGTTCCTCATCCCTTGGACCATGGGACTCTTGGAGCTTTGACCTTGGGCTGGGGCTACACCATTGACTTCTCTGATTTGGAGTTTTCCAGATGTGGACTGGGCCACACTACCAACTTCTCTGGCTTTCTAGCTTCATGATTGTGACAGGCAATTCCCCTAAAAAAATCCCTTCTTGGGTATCTCATCAATCCTGTCTTTCTGGAGAATCCTAACCCAGAGGCAGAGTGAATACTAGGACTTACTGACGGCTGATTTATCGTGTCTTTTCAGCCCCATAGGACTGCCATTAAAAATTGGCTGTGCCAAATTTGATGGGTCTCTGTCCCTTTTGGAATGACAGTTTGCTGGATTATATCCCCGGGCAAGCTGAAATGGTTTTTCCACGTGTAAGTTCCCAAGGCTACGGCTCCTTGTAATTTATAGTGTATAATCCCATCTCCGTCACGGCTGAGGCAGCTGGTGCTAAGGAGCTTCGGCTTCAGCCCCGTGCTGGAGCAGAACCAGACACTTGATCGTCCGAGGGACTCGTGGTGTCCTTCGCTGTCCAGAGACCTCAGTGAAGGGACTTCTTGTCCTCCAAGCGGCACCATAAATAAAGGGCTTTGCCCATGCTGTTCTTGGAGCAATGAAGCAATGAAGATGTCCTTGCAGGTTCTGTGGATCACCTAGAAGGAAGGAACTTTGCCCCAGGATACAGGGAAAGAGTTGTGGTGAGTCAGAGACTCCTTGTACGAAAGAGAACTCTGCATAAACCAAGTAGGATCAGAAGGGGCTCTTGTTTCTTTGATAGCAGAAGAGTGGTGGAAGAGCATTACTTGACAAGACTCTTAGTTGCAGCTGTGGATTCAGATGCAAATGAATAAATGCCACATCAAAAAGGAGCCAGGAAGGTATTTCTTGCTATGATGAACACACCTGTAATCCCAGTACTTGGGAGGCTGAGACAGGAGGATTGTAGGTTTGAGGCCATCCTCAGCAACTTAGTGAGACCCTCAGCAATTTAGGAAGACCCTGTTTCAAAATAAAAAGGGCTGGGGTACCTAGGAGGTAGAATGCCCCTGTGTTCAACCCCAGTACCAAATTAATAATAATAATAATAATAATAACAATAATAGAAGCTCTTTTATAGGCAAAGAAGTAAATTGCTTCTAAGTGACTTGAATATTTAGAAAAAACATTAAGTGGGGTTAGTTATCAGAATAGGGGTCTCTGCTAAGCTTCATGTGATTTCAAAAGGAATATGCAAAGAACATTTATAAAACACACAAAATCAGTCAAGAATTGAGCTTTCTGTACAAAACAGAAGAAGAAACACTAAGATAAAATGCAAAGTCAAGCCAGGTGTGGTGGCGCATGCCTGTAATCCCAGTAGTTGGGAGGCTGAGACAGGAGAATTCAAGGCCAACCTCAGCAACTTGGTGAGACCCTCAACAACTTAGTGAGACCCTATTTCAAAATAAAAAGTAAAAATAGGGATAGGGGTATGGCTTGGAGGTAAGACACCCCTGGGTTCAATCCCTAGTACCAAAAAGGAAGAAAAGAAAAAGAAAAGAAAGAAAGAAAGAAGAAAGAAGAAAGAAAGAAAGAAAGAAAGAAAGAAAGAAAGAAAACAATTTTTTCGTGTGTGACAATAATGTGAATGTTGGTTACATTTGCATGTGAACATAATGTGGGAAGCCATTAGGGACAGCATCTGTGGTCTAAAATATCTACAGACACTAGTGCAATCAGTGTGGGCAAAGATAGTATAATCAGCACATTCAGTAATATATCACAGGCTTATATTTGCAATCGGAAGCCATTGCTAGTACCCAATAGGGCTTAGTCCGTTTAAAAGTATAATACAGCCGGGCGTGGTGGCTCATGCTTATAATCCCAGTACTTGGGAGGCTGAGACAGGAGGATCGCAGGTTCAAGGCCAGTCTCAGCTACTTAGTGAGGCCCTCCACAGCTTAGTGAGACCCTGTTTCAAAATAAAGAATAAAAAATAGGGCTGGGGGTGTAGCTCAGAGGTAGAATGCCCCTGGGTTCAATCCCCTGTACCGCAAAATAAATAAATAAATAATACTTTTTATAAGAATCAGATAAAGCAGAAAGACAAAAGTAGCTACATTCTAGGGGTTTTAAGGACATATTCATATGTTAAAAAATATTTAGCCGGTGTGGTGGCGCACGCTTGTCATCCCAGTACTTGGGAGGCTGAGACCAGAGGATCCGGGTTCGCGGCCAGCCTCAGCTACTTAGTGAGGCCCTCCTCAACTTCGTGAAGACCTGGTTTCAAAATAAAGGATAAAAAATAGGGCCAGGGGTGTAGCTCCGAGGTAGAATGCCCCTGGGTTCAATCCCTGGTACTGCAAAAAAAAAATATATATATATATATATATATATATAAAGTGACAGGGAAACTCCACCCACTCTACCAGATACTGGGGATTGACTTATGAGACATCCAATTGCTCATGCCTATAAACAGTGCAGAATCAAATGGGAGACTCGCATAGGAGATTAGTATAATTGGAAGTCATATGGCAAAAAATAAAGAATAAGAAGTCAAATCATTATGAAAACATACTGCGAATTGCATGTCCAGATTGAGAAAACGCAAACACAGCACGTAGGACTGACCCCAAGGCATAGTGTGGTCATGATGGAGCCATCACTCTCTCTGATCATATTTAGTCAAAAAGCCAAATACTGAAGACGTTTTTGAACCATGTTGCTCCCCGTCAGGAGGCTCAATTTGCAAAACCAGGTAATTCGGCTGGTAAATATTTATTCAGCAATACCACCGTGTGAGATTTCTGTCCTCAGCACAGCCTAGCCCATAAGAACCTACTTTTTTATGAAGGAAAGAGGAGTTGTTCATAGATAATTTCAGAAAAAGAGACTCACAACTCAGAATTTCTGATATTGTACAAAATCATATATTCATTGATAGCACATCCCAGGGAACATTATTTCAACAAGTTCAGAGGAGAATAAACAAGCAAGAGCAGCAGACAGGATCCAGTCCTGGTATGCAGGACAAAGATGATCTCTCTTCCATAATTAATCATTTATTTTATTTTATTTTATTTTATTTTTTTATTATTTTATTTTATTATTTTATTTTATTTTATTTTCTTCTGAGAAAACTGACAAGAACAAATTTCCTATAATAAAAATGGAAAATGGAAACCAAGAATAATAGAAAGAAACACATAAATGCAAAATGTACATCTAATGTTTACACTTCAAATTTATGTCTTCTTTCTTGCACCAGGAAAAAGAACATGATTTATTACCCAGCTCCCATGATCAGCTGTCAGAGGAACGCTTAATTCTAAAATTTGTTGCTCAAGGTATGGCCCTTGTACCATCAGCCTTAGTGTCAACAGGAAAGTTTGTTAGAAATGGAAAATCTCTACTGAATTGACCTGTGAACAAGATCCCGGACAGCTTACATGCACATTACAGTGTGAGAAGCACTCTTCTAGAAGTCGCCCTTCACCTGTGGTTTCCTCTAGAAAGTCCTGATGGGCCTAAGAGATAATGTAACAAATGTAGTAAATAACATATCCATGTCTTTTAGAAAGTTTTGGATTAAGCTGGGTGTTGTGGCGCACGCTTGTAATCCCAGTACTTGGGAGGCTGAGACCGGAGGATCTGGGTTCGTGGCCAGCCTCAGCTATTTAGTGAGGCCCTCTGCAACTTAGTGAGACCCTGTTTCAAAATAAAGAATAAAAAATAGGGCTGGGGGTGTAGCTCGGAGGTAGAATGGCCCTGGGTTCAAGCCCCAGTACCGCAAAAATAAAATATTTTTTTTGTATTGACGAAGGATATTGTAACAAAACAAAACCCAAGGTAGAGTTCTTAGACATGACACCGAAGGTAGAATTCATGAAAGAAAAGAATGGCAAATCAGATTTTATCAAAATTCAAAGCTTTTGCTCTAAGAGGATGAAAAGATGAGATATGGACTGAATGAAAACTCTAAACCCAAGAAAGGACTTGTAACTCAATTATATATATGAAGAACTCTTAAAACTCGGGGTTTTTTCGGTACTGGGGATTGAACCCAGGGGCGTTCTACCTCCGAGCTACACCCCCAACCCTATTTTTATTCTTTATTTTGAAACAGGGTCTCACGAAGTTGCGGAGCGCCTCACTAAGTAGCTGAGGCTGGCCGTGAACCCGGATCCTCTGGTCTCCGCCTCCCAAGTACTGGGATTATAAGCGTGCACCACCATGCTGGGCTTAAAGAACTCTTAAAACTCAAGAGCAAAACAAACAATCAAAGTGGACTAAAGACACTGTTAGGTTTGAGTAGTATCCTCCCGAAGTCATATGTTGACTCCCTAACCCTCAGTACCTCACTGTACAGTATTTCAAGATAGGGACTTTAAAGAGGTAGTTGAGTAGCTGGGCATGGTGGTACACATCTGTGATCTATGTACTTGGGAGGCTGAGACAGGAGGATGGCAGGTTTGAGGACAGCCTCAGCAACTTAGCAAGACTCTCAGCAATTTAGCGAGACCCTGTTTCAAAATAAAGAATAAAAGATAGGGGCTGAGGGTGTAGCTAGGAGGTAGAATACCTCTGGGATCAACCTCCAGTACCAAAAGAGAGAGACGGAAATAGATGATAGATAGATAGATAGATAGATAGATAGATGGATAGATGGATAGATGGATAGATAGATAGATAGATAGATAGATGATAAGAGATAGATGATAGATGATAGATCAATAGATAGATAATAGATAGATCGATAGATCAATCAATTGATCGATCGATAGAGAAATGCCAGGGTAAGGGGATGTTGCAAACAGGTTTTCATGGTACTTCTATAACTCAGTTACCCAATTTTCCCTAGAAGTAGCATCAACAAAAAGAGTTGGCCCTGGGAATCCTAATGGAGAAGCTCACAAAGATGGAGTTCAGTAGGAGACATTGATACTAGAAAGTCCTGCAGACGGACGCCAGATCCAAGTGCGGGAGAATATATTCAATATCCAACAATAAGCGATGCACCCGACACGAGACCAGAGCGGGGCCACTGGGCTGGTGCCACGGTCACCCCCGGCACCGAGTGGCTGTCTTCTGAGGTGGTGGCTCTCACTCCACTCTGCAGACGCCTTCAAGCCCTGTGTGGCCCGAGGACTTGGGACATTAATGAAGAGAACGGGGAAAGGTTCTTTGATGCATCTGCCAATTCAACCATTAGAAAGTGCTTATTAGATATAGTTTATTATAGTGCAAAAAAAGAAAAGAACAGAGTGATAAAGTCAAGCCATCATACTGCAGAATGCTGCGGCCTGATGGAAGAGGACATGCCGCAGCTGACACTCATGGTTAGAGTGCAAACATCCACACATCGCCGGTAGGAGGGGAGTGTTGTACAATCACCCGGACCTAGTGTCTGAAACGCTAACATGCCCTCCTTATGCAACCCAGCAATCACACTCTTGGGTGACTCTATGAAAAATAAAGGAGAAAAGATCATATTGGAGAAGAATGGAAATAAAACAGAATACAGGCCATAGACCCCACCCCATCCTTGCCCGTGATTTATTTTCCATTTACCCCTAGTCAACCATGAATATAACATCCAGAATTTTTTTTTTTTTTTGGTACTGGGGATTGCAGCCAGAGGCATTTTTAGTTTTTATTTCAAAACAGGGTCTCACTAAGTTGCTGAGGGTTTCACTAAGATGCTGAAGCTGGCATCAGACCTGCAATCCTCCTGTCTTAGCCTCCCAAGTACTAGAATTGCAGGCAGGCACCACCATGGCCCAGCTACATCTGAAAATATGAAATGGAAATGTTCATATTTTCAGAGAGAGCACATTCAAATAACTTTCATGGCAGTAGGTTATGAGCATCGTATTTTGTTATTAGTTATTGTTAATGTCTTACTGTGCTTCATTTATAAACGAAACTATCCTTGATATGTATATATAAGAACAAAGCTTGTATAGGGCTCCCTACTAGCCACAGCTTCAGACAGTCGCTGGGGGTTTTAGAGCACACTCCCTCATACAAGGACAAAACCAAGGTGCTTCTGAAACTGTTCAAAATGTGTTGGGTGACAATTTTATCAAATAGGTTAGGCAATTCAATGGCTCCCCGTAATAATAATGGGACGCCCTCCATGGAATAAATGTTCTGGAAAACACATTTTTCCCCCCTAAGGAAAACATGTTGACCTGTCATTTGTCTGTGTACACAAACACACCTGATAGTTTGTTTTTACAGACATGGCACCGAGGCCCACAGTGTGACAGGGTTCCGTGATGGCTTTCTTTGTAATAAATACATGTCTATTTCAGAGAATTTAACACTACGTTGGTATTTTGATAATTCTTTGATTAGACATAAAATACACAATAAATTCTTTTCTTTTTTTTTTTGGTACTGGGGATTGCACCCAGGGGCATTCTACCTCTGAGCTACACCCCCAGCCCAATTTTATTATTTATTTTGAAACACGGTCTTCCTATGTTGCTGAGGGTCTCACTAAGTTCCTGAGACTAGTCTCAAACCTGCCATCCTCCTTTCTCAGCCTCCCAAGTATTTGGATCACCGGTGTGTACCAGCTTGTAATCAATTCTTTATTTCCATTTTACCGCATGGTCCAATTTGATTAACAAGACTGATTTGCTGGCGATTTTATTCACATTTTTATCTGAAGCTTGAGAAAGTACAAAACGTGAATCTCTGTTCTTGTTTTGGGTTCCTTTTCCCGGTACTGGGGATGAACCCAGGGGCATTCTACCTCTGGGCTACATCTCCAGCCCTATTTTTTTTAATTCTTTATTTTGAAACAGGGTCCCACTAAGTTGCAGAGGGCCTCACTAAGAAGCTGAGGCTGGCCGCAAACCTGGATCCTCCAGTCTCAGCCTCCCAAGTACTGGGATGACAAGCGTGCGCCACCACGCCCGGCTTCTGTTCTTGTTTTTTTGGCACCTTCAAACACTACATTTTCCCTGGGGAGCCAGTGAGGGTCCCTTTGAGGATACACAGCAGCTTCCTCTCAATTAATAGCCCCCTGGGACCTACTTCACTGAATTTCTGGGGATTTTACTCTACACCCACAGTGGGGAGGTTGCTGGCTTGGAGCTCAACCCCAGGCCTCTTTTCCGAGGGCCGTTTGTGTAGCGTTCTGTTGTGCAGAACCCCTGTTTATTGGAAACCGGTCTCTGGACCTCCTCATTTGAATGCCACCGCTGGCCTGGCACATTTCACCAGGTGGGAGAGAACGGATTTTCCATAAGGAGAGCCCTTGCCACAGCATGCCAGTCCAAGAATCTCATTGTTTAACCAATACCGAATGTCAGAACCTTTGGGAAAGGTAAATATTTAATCTTTTGGCTCTCTATTACAAACTATCAAGGGCTCCCCAGCGAACTCCCCCAAGGCTTTTTTTTAAAAATAGATGCTTTGTGCATTGGTAGAACTGGACAGATATCAAATAATAAGTGAGCTTTTCACTTCTGTAGTTTAAACATCTGAAACAGGCCGGGTCGTGAAACAGGGAACTTCAATGAATGTTCTGGACTATTTCCTTTGGCTGAGTTTTAGAAAGCGAGTAGGGCAGGGTAAGTTTGGAACTAAGTTTTCTATTACATGACTTGCGATAAGGTCTAATGGGTCACCCTCGATATGTGTGTGACATTTCCTGTTTCTGTGTGGTCAGTGCCCATGGTATAATATTAAAAATAAATAAATAAATAAATAAATTTTGGGGGAAAAATACTGATTCCCTCTTCCAGGTCACTTTCAACTTTGTTCATTCATCCTCTCTTGAGTTTTTTTTTTAATCTCTAAGTAATGAACTTTATTTTTTGGCAATACTGGGGATTGAACCCAGGGGCATTCTACCTCTGAGCTACTCCCCCAGCCCTGTTTTTTTATTCTCTATTTTGAAACAGGGTCTCACTAAGTTGTGGAGGGCCTCACTAAGTAGCTGAGGCTGGCTGCGAACCTGCGATCCTCAGCCTCCCAAGTACTGGGATTACAGGCATGCGCCACCACGCCCGGCTAGTAATGAACATTTAGATTGTCAATATCTTTGCACGCTCTTTAAACAAGTGGAATAGATCATCCATTGCTTAGAGAAGGGAATGCTTTCTGCAGAGCTAGGGAATCCCATCACCTTGCAAACCTTATAGGGTGAACTCACATAAATTAAGATAGCTGGGTGTGGTGGTGCACACTTGTAATCCCAGTACTTGGGAGGCTGAGACAGGAGGATTACAGGTTCATAGCCAGCCTCAGCTACTTAGTGAGGCCCTCCGCAACTTAGTGAGACCCTGTTTCAAAATAAAGAATAAAAAATAGGGCTGGGGGTGTAGCTCGGAGGTAGAATGCCTCTGGGTTCAATCCCCAGTAACACACATACACAATTAAGATGGCTACAGTGTCACTAGGACATAAGATCTTTTGGAACCACAATGGTATATGTGATTGGCCCGTGATGACATTAGAAATATCTATTTTCAAGTTCTTGTGCTCAATTACTGTTTCATTATCCATCTGATGGCTCCCTTTCATGGAACTGGTGACTCCTGGATCTGCAGTTCCCTGTAGTTTCGGATTTCCTGCTCATCTATTTTTGCCTATCCTGGCCATTACCCAAGCTTACCTGGAGAGCTTGCCCGGAAGGAAAGACTTCCACCAGGTAGGCACCGCAGCAAGTCCCCAGGAGCTGGGGTGATGAGCCCAAGGAGAGGAGAGCCAGCAGCAGGCTTTCCAAGGGCAGGGCCCCCTTTCCCCCTCGGGGTCACGGGGTTCCCTGCAGACTCCTTTTGTCTTCAGTCCACAAGCCCACATTTCCTGCTCCTGTCTGGTGAGCAGATGGTGGTGATGGGCAGGACTGTCTCATTGCCCTGAGAATCTTAATCCAACCCAATAGCTCCCGATTGCCCCAGAGCCCCCCCTGCTCACAGTACTGTCACTAGCAGGGCGAGGGCACCCTGGACTGTCCTGTCCTTCGCCAGACATCTTCTCCTGCTTGAATTTTTACCCGTGGTTTCCCGTGTCAACCTTCATTTCAGCTTCTAAGAATTTCTCAGCTTTCTACTGTTAGCCCTTTGTCCGTCCCTCCCTTCCTTCCTTCCTTCCTTCCTTTCTCTCTTTCTCTTTCTTTCTTTCTTTCTTTCTTTCTTTCTTTCTTTCTTTCTTTCTTTCTTCTCTTTCTTCTTTCTTTCTTTCCCTCCCTCTCTCCCTCCCTCCCTCCCTTCCTTCCTTCCTTCTTTCCTTTCTTCCTTCCTTCTTTCTTCTTTTTCATGTTATTGGGGTTTGAACCTTTAACTCAGGGGTATTCTACTTCTGAGTCACACCACCAGCCCTATTTTAATTTTTTATTTGGAAACAGCTAAGTTGCTGAGTCTGGCCTCGAACCTGCAATCCTCCTGTCTCAGTCTCCCAAGTACTGGGATGCCAGGTGTGCACCACTGCACTGGTGCCCTTTGTATTTTCTTATAGTGTGAGTGTGAACTTTTTGAGAATATGATTTCTACTATTTCTTGGGAGTCAGGAACAATGGAGGAGTAGGCTATAGAGTGCTTTTAATTCACCTTTTGGTCTGTCTCTTATTTCTCTGTCTCTCTGTCTGTCTGTCTGTCTGTCTGTCTCTCTTTCCTACTTGGCCACATTCCTGGCAGTGCCTCTGGCGTCCCCCTCCTTGGCTGTCTCTATGGGCATTTCTTTTCCGTATCTCCCTCTCCGTCGCTCTTGCGGTTGCTCTCTGCTTCATTCAGCCCGTGCAGTGTTCACCTTAATTTTCAGCATCTCTGCTTGTTTCTTTCTGGATGTTATTCCTTCTTGAGCAGAACTACAAATGACGGTGAGTTAACAGTTTGCAAATATGCCCTCACAGAGAGGAGACAGAGCCGGGGCAGCGGCACAACCCTGTAATCCCAGCACGCGGGAAGCGGGGACAGGAGGATCGCAGGTTTAAGGCCAGACTCAGCAACTTAACAAGAATTTCAGCAACCTAGCAAGAACCTGCTTCAAAACAAAAAAAAATTTTTTTTTAAGGGCTGGAGGTATAGCTCAGAGGTAGAATGCCTCTGGGTTTAATCCCCAGTACCACACACACACAAAAAGAGAGTGTGTGTGTGTGGGAGAGAGAGAGAGAGAGAGAGAGAGAGAGAAACACTGGTGCATCTTACAAAGGAAACTGGGAAACTGGTTCCTAACATACTTAAGAGTCCTTATCATAATAATGAACAGTGACACATCTTTCCTGACTGCGCAGGTTGACATTTCTATTAGTGCTTTTAAAAATCTCCATCAAAACTCCTAATAGTCCCATACCTCCACCCGAGTGAACCTTGATATTTTCTGGCTAGTTTCCAGTACTCTTCATGCCTCCATATCCTGTGCATTCTTATTTTTCCATGAATATCATTATAGGTCTGAGGAATCAAAATCCATATTGAGCATGGAGGGTCTCACTAAGTAGCTGAGGCTGGCCGTGAACCTGCAATCCTCCTGTCTCAGCCTCCCCAGTACTGGGATGCCACGCGTGCGCCACCACGCCCGGCTAAATGAACGACCTAACATTCCAGGAATAATCAAGGATCCAAAGGGAAGAAGAACCGCATCGGTCATCAATTCTTCCACAGCCAAGAGTTGCTCTACTTCTAGCCCCAAAGTGGAGGACACCAGCCTCCTGGAGGCCCAGGGACCCGAGACACAAGGCCTCCTGTGTGGCCACGTGTAGGAGAAGGGCCACAGGGCCTGGTTTATGTCTCCAGCTGCTCTGTGCTGGCAAGAACCTTCGTGAGCGAAGCGCTCAGCGACCCAAGTGTGCTTATGATTTGTAAATAAAACAAAGTCAAATGATCGCAAGCACACAGTGTGTGGTGTGTCGTCTGCCCCAATCCAACGGGCCAATCAGCAGAGGCTGGGCGTGTGGGGACAGCAAATGTCTCCGGGGTCAGCGCTGTCCTCGGGTGAGAAGTCAACAAGCTTGGCTTCTCTTCCCTTTGAAAGTGAAACCGCTCAGTGTGCAGAAGGGACTTAACATAAATACCGCGGCAGCCCGTCCAGAGAGGCCCCTCCAATGCTGGTGGTCTCCGCACGCTCCCTGTCTGACATTTGATGTTGTATTTCAAAACCACGCATCATTACCAGCCACATAAATCTGTCACACCCGTTGGATTTGTACATCACCAAATCCCTAATTTTTCAAAGATTATCCTCTCCCCAGAGGAAGCCCGGGCCCCTCTGATCCAACATGGTTTACCCGATTGTCGTCTCACCCGTGTTGAAGCTCGTGTTTCTTATTAACGTGAACAAAAATTCTCCAGGAATGTTTGAACAGAGTGCGGCAGTGTCATTAATAGTTCATAGAGCCGGGCGTGGTGGCGCACGCTTGTCATCCCAGTACTTGGGAGGCTGAGACCGGAGGATCGCAGGTTCGCGGCAGCTGCAGCCACTTAGCGAGGCCTTCAGAAATTAGTGAGACCCTGTTTCAAAATAAAGAATAAAAAAATAGGGCTGGGGGTGTAGCTTGGAAATAGAATGCCCCTGGGTTCCATCCCCAGTACTGCAAAAAAATAAAAACAAATAGTTCATAGAATATTGAGGGAACCAAATTATATTGGATGTTGCTAGAAAACCCCTTTCTCACAAATCCACCTACAGGAAGACATGACTGCCCCATATTGACTGCGATTGTTACCTTCATAAAACGACCCGGCCTGTGGATCTGCCTCCATCCAGGGGCTTCTCTCTCATGCCTCTCCCCAGAGACTCAGATTCGCTTTACTTCTCTTGAGATATATAGAAATTTCCATGGATCTACCTTTGCAATTTTGCTTATTCCATGCCCCCCTCATTCCAATGACATAGTCCACTTCCCTGGGTTATCAGCCATTCCATTAAAGTAATATAATATTATTAAAATTATATCATTAAAACATTGCACACTAAAGGTATTGATATTCTAAAGAAATATTGATGTGTGTGTGTGTGTGTGTGTGTGTGTGTGTGTGTGTGTGTGTGCGTGCTCTGTGGGTGTTCTACATCTGAGCTACATTCCCAGTCCTATTTTATTTTTTATTTTGAAGCAGGGTCTCACTAAGTTACCATGTGTTGCTGGCCTCAAGCCGGCAATCCTCCTGTCTCAGCCTCCCAAGTACTGGGATTATAGGCCTATACCACTGCACCTGGCTGTGGTTTCCTTCTTGATACCGGGAATGCTATAGGAACTATATCCTTCATTCTTCTTCTTCTTCTTCTTCTTCTTCTTCTTCTTCTTCTTCTTCTTCTTGTTCTTCTTCCTCTTCTTCTTCTTCTTCTTCTCCTTCTCCTTCTCCTTCTCCTTCTCCTCCTCCTTCTCCTCCTCCTCCTCCTCCTTCTCCTTCTTCTTCTCCTTCTGGTTTTCCTCTTTCTTCTTGAATTGAACCCAGGGACATTCTACCTCTGAGCTACACCGCCAGTCCTTTTCATTTTGAAACAGGGTCTTGCTAAGTTGCCAAGGCTGACCTTGAACCTATTATCTTCCCATCTCACCCTTCCAAATATTGGGATTACATGCATGTACCACCACACCGGCTAGAAACAGTTGATTTTTAAAGGGGAAGAAATATTTCATTTTTGACTTTTAAATGTCCACCCAGAGCTTGCCTTTCCTCCTCTTTCTCCTCTCCAGCCCCACCTCTCCGTTCCTTCTGGCGCTACCAGGAACTTTAATCTCCCACTGGGCCCCATGGCCTTCGGCTCTTCATCCCCTGGAAGCATTGTTACTCCTAGGCAGGACCTGGTGTCTGCCACCCCCAGGCACAGGCACCTCCTCTGAGCACCATCTCTCCCGCTTCAAGTTGACACCTAAGGTGTAAAGTGTAGTGGGGAAGGCCTTTCTCTACTTTGGATGCCACTCTATTGGCAAAGACCTGATCTAATATTAGTTGTGCCCCCATTCTCTTAAAAGGTTTTATTGACTCATTCTGTTTTTATTTATTGTCCCCTTCCTGTTCAAGAAAGGACTGGAGCTGGGTGTGGTGGCACACACTTGTATCCTGGTACTTGGGAGGCTGAGATGGGAAGACCACAGATTCAAGGCCAGCCTCAGCAACTTAGTGAGACCCTCCACAACTGAGTGAGATCCTGTTTCAAAATTTAAAAATCAAAGAAAAAGGGCTGGGGGTGCATCTCGGGGGTAGAATGCCCCTGGGTTCAATCCCTAGCACCAAAATAAATAAATAAATAGAAAAAGAAAAAAAAGAAGAGAAAGGACTCAGACATAGAACTAATGGTATACTTGGCTTGGCTGTGTTACAGAGTTTCTGCTAAACTCAGAATTGCCCAGATGTTGCAGGCCCAGTTCTAAGCACATTTAAAGAAAAAAAAATTAATGAAAGGAATCCATTTCCCTGTTTTTTCTTTTCTTTTCAACAAACTCTCACTCAAAGGATTTCTCCTTTCCTCAAGCGCAGTGACCTCTGGCCCCTCAGGAGCTGTCCTGGCCAGATGAGCTCTGGGGTCTATGCAGCGTGAACTAAAGCGGAGGCAGCCGCCGAGCCTCTCAACAAGGAGATTTACGAGCTTCTACTTAAGTTTTCTGTTTTTCACGAGTGCATTGCAATTAGACATCCCGGTGCGGTTCGATGTGATAGAGACACACTTGCCCACAGTTCTTGGTGTTTTTCCCTCCACATCCCACCCCGCTCCCCTCTGCTCCCTCCCTGCACGTTAGCGAGATTGGTAATAAAACCTTCACATATTTCTATAGTATTATTTGAACTGTTTCATTGTTCGGTCCTCCCTCTTCCTCCACCTAATTCCTTCCTCTAACCCCCTTCAACAACTCCATAGGTCTCTCTCTGTATTATTAAAAATCCCTTATGTTTAAATTCTGTTGATAAAAAGATGAATAGCGTTCTTCTTTCTAAATGCATTTAGCTATTTTTAAGTTTGCATATTTATATTTATTCCAGAATTTTGATCCAGATATTTGATCATTTCACTGGGAGAAATACCAGGATTTTTTTCCCCTAAGAGCAATGGAAGTCTTTGAAATGTGTTAGGCATGTCTGACAATCCCAGATTTATAGTCTATAATGGCTTCTCTGGCTACTGTGTGGTGATTCGATTGGAGAAGAGGGCAAAGATTTTTGCAGTTGTCTAGGAGAGATGATGGAGGGTTGTACTGGGGAGATGACAGCAGAAACGGAGAAAGGATCTAAGATATTAAAGAAATGTTTTGGAGATTGATGTAGAATTCATGCACGAAGATATCTTAGTCAGCTTGAGCTCCCACAACTAAATTACCACAGACTAAGCCAGGCATGGTGGCATACACCTGTAGTCCCAGTACTCGGGAGGCTGAGACAGGATTGCAGGTTCTAGGCTAGACTCGGCAACTTAGCGAGACCCTGTTTCAAAATAATAAAAATTAAAAAGGGCTGGGGGTGTACTTGGGAGGTAGAATTCCCCTGGGTTCAATCCCCAGGACAAAAAAAAAAAAAAAACCACAGACTGGTTACCATAGCAACAGAGGAGGCTGCGTCCAAGACTACGGTCAGGCTCTTGCAAAGTTCTATCCTGGCTTACAAATGGCTGCCTTCTTATGGGAGGAAGGAAGGAGAGAGAAAGAGAGAGAGAGAATATGCACAAGAATGCACACTAGCTCTGTGGTGTCTTTTCTTATTAGGGCACTAATTCCGCCATCAGGGCCCCACCTTCATGACCTCTTCTAATCCTAATTGTTCTTCTCCAAATACACATTGCACCCCATATTCAACCAAGGACTCAGACCTAAGGCTAACAGGACACAATTCAGTCCCTAATCGCATGTACACACACACACACACACACACACACACAGAGTCCAGACAGACCCAGACTCATGGTGACTCAACTGACTACCAGCTCCTCCCTCAGGTAAACTTAGGTGAAGTTGTTTCCAGGTTTGAACATCAGCAGATGTGTTCTGTGGTGGAGGGAGTGACATCGGCCGCGATAGACCCTCTCATCACAAGCAAGTCAAGTGACATCCTCTTTAGAGCGGGTCTCTGTTTTCTCACCATCAAAGTGAGATTAACTGGGATGTCTTTGCAGAAGCTTAGAAGTTGGAGGTAGTAGATTCTGAGGGCCTGGTTGGCAGCCTGATGTATTTTAAGATATGAACAGCTTTCCAATTATAAGGCTCATTTTCTGCGTGTTTTCTGGAAAACGGAGTCAGAGAATAAGAATTTATTAGTGTTTATCCAACATTCTCTTCAAGCCATTAGTCATGAGTCACTAGAGATGTACTCTGCATTTAAACATGGGTGGTTTCCATAACTTCAACTTTCTAAGTGGTCAAAACTATTCATTTGGTTGCGAGCCATATATATTGGGGACCGGCTCTGTGCCAGACTCTGTGTGAAGGACTTGAGACGTAGGAGGGAGCAAAAGGAAGACCTGGTCTCACATCTTCATGGGGCTTACAGTAGACTGATGAATGTAGATCTTGAATAAGTAGCAATAAGTTAAAGGAGTATTAGGAAATGGGAAGTATGTGGTGGGCAGGAACACGTAATAGGGGAGCTCAACTAGTTTGACGGGTTGGTTGGGTCATCCTTGAGGGCGCAGCTCTTGGGCTGCAACTGGAAGCGTGGACAAGAATGATGGAGGTGAAAGCAAAAAAGAGAATATTCCAGATAAAAGAGAACAGGGTGTCTTAATGTTTGGAGATACAAAAAAGTATGGCTCCGTAGAGGAGCTCATAGAAAAACAGTGAGACTAGAAGTAGGATAGGAGAGACAAAATGGCCAGGGTGTGGCTGGGGAGGTGGACAGAGACTGGACGAAGAAGGTTGCAGCTGGGAGTGGTGGCGCGCACCTGTAATCCCAGTACTTGGGAGGCTGAGACAAGAGGATCACAGGTTCTCGGTCAGCCTCAGCCACTTAGTGAGGCCCTCGGCAACTTAGTGAGACCCTGTTTCAAAATAGAAAATAGGGCTGGGGGTACACTCAGAGTTAGAATGCACCTGGGTTCAATCCCCAGTACCACCATCATAAAAAAGTAGTAGTAGTAAGACTATGATAGATTGAAAGATACCTGAGTTCATCACAAAAAATGGTGTTTGAGAGTCCTGAGTTTGGAGGGTTGGGGTCTCCTTAAGAAAATTGCTCAGCATTGACACATGGAGGCAGCTCCCAGGAGATCAAGGTAGTAGAAAGTTGAAGATGGTTCTGTCCAGATATGAATACATTGTTTAGGTTTATAATGAAAGAGAAAGAAATAGAAAGAAAGGAAGGAAGAAGAAGAAGAGAGAGAGAGAAAAGAAGGAAGGGAAAGAGAGAAGGAGAGAAAGAACACAGAGTCCTATGACACTTTTTTTGACAAGATAAATGGAGTGGGTATATTTCTATTGATCAGAAATTTTGATGTTGCACATAACAGAAAACCCAGTACTCAAACTGAGTTAAGAATAACTAAGGTAACTGAGTTACATAACAGGAAGCCCAGAAATAAGGCGGACTGGTCTCCGAGGTTATCTGAGTCTGAGGACTCTAGCTCACCACTGACTCTCTGTGCTGGCTGCATTTCCTGCTGGATTGCCTCCTGGTGGCACAATGGCTGCAGTGCCTCACACACCACACCCGGGAGAGGAGATCGATGTCTCTCCCAGTTGGTCTCTATTAAAGCAAAGAAACTTTTTGTTGCCCCAGAAACCATGAGCAATCTTTCCCTCATATGATTCAAATTAGATCCCAGACCCATTTTTGAAACAACCTCTGTGGTCAGGGGACTTCCATGTGCTGGTCGGCTTAGACCTGAGCTCCCATTCTAATCGATGTGGCAAAATTGGTGGACCAGTTTGGTTTACCCACAGTGATGGGGGATGGGGAACAGCCCTTGGAACACCTGGGGTGCACAGGGGAGCAGTGGGAACACAGACAACTTATCTTGTAGGAAAGAGAAACAGAGGAGTGCATTCTGGGTAAAAATCAACAACCCCTTATGGGGGAGGCTGGCATACACTCTCTGTAAGGGGACAGATGATAAATATTTTAGGCTGTTGCGATGACTCAACTCTGCCATTGTAGTAGGAGAGCTGTCCTAGATGATATGTAGATGAATGGGCATGACTTTGTCCCCACCAAACTTTATTTACAAAAATAGGTCAAATTGGACCCTTGGGATGTTGTTTGGGGGATCCCTGAGCCACAGTCTCTTATATGAATCACTACATTTCAGTCTCCTCTCGATTCTTTTCTGTCTGAACATTTCCCTGGCTGTTAAGGTTCAACCACATTTCATGCATATATAAAAATGCTGGGGACAGGGTCCACGTGGCAGCAAAGAGAAGACAGTTATAAGATAGCAAGATAAACAGTGTCTTTTCCCCCAGGACTGGTCCCCTGTGGGCAGGCTCCCCCTTCCCCGGAGAGAGGCTTCTTTGTCATGTTCTGACATTTTCAGATGGTGTTATTTGAAAACCTTTAAACTGAATCCAAATAAAGAATGTAGACCTCATTTCATATTCATTGCCCTGCATGCTAACAAAGCTTTCGAAATTTTGCTAAATGTGGAATTGGACGTGAGTCATATAATTTTTACTAGTGGAGTCATGGCTAAATTAGAAAGACAAGACGCAAAGACGTTAAGAGGACGGGCATTAAAGGTGATAAATAGGATATGTTACACAGGCGGAGCGGCCAACTCTTGTATGTTCTTTCTAGTCTCTTTCTGTTTTTGGAGAAGAGATTGGGGAATTAGATTCAAAGGAGAGAAGAAGGAAGGATTTACTTGGAAGTTATAAGAAGTGAAGAGAGGGTCAATGTTTTCTCACTGAGTATATAGCACTGCTAATTTTCTTGGCATGGTGTTTTTTTAAATACTTTTATTGGTGCATTGTAATGATACATCATAGTGAGGTTCAAAATGACGCAAACACACATGCACACAGCATTGGTGTGTTTCCCTCCGCCCCCGCCCCGCTCCCTTCCCCCCGGCTGTACATGTTAGTGAGATTGGTAGTGATCCCTCCATACATGGGTATGTTTTCTTCATCAGTTTTTCCTTTTCCCCTGCTCACTCCCTCCCCATCCCGTTCCACTATTCTCTCCTCGATTTTCAAAAGTCCCTTGTGTTTCCCATTTTTTTCTCTAGCTTCCACATACGAGAGAAAACATACAACCCTTGACTTTCTAAGACCGGCTGATCTCACTTAGCCTAATATTCTCTAGATCCACCCATTTTCCTGCAAATGGCATACTTTTGTTCTTCTTTATGGCTGAGTAATATTCTATCGTGTCTCTATACCACATTTTCGTTAGCCATTCATCTGGGTTGGTTCCATCATTTTGATACTGCTCATTTTCTGTCATGGCGTTTGAAGAAGTGGTTTCTGACGTGGGTGCTTATTTCCTTTGGATTTCAACTGAAGAGACTTGGAGGAGGTCAGGAGCTGCAGAATGGACATTCGGAATCAGAAAAGCAACGGAAACCAGGGAGCCAGAATGAGGTGGATACAAGGGGGAACTTAAGGCAGAAAACTGCTGGCATGAGAACGGCCAAATGGTAAGAACATGGCATATGAATAGAGATGCAGTGATGAGGGCCGTCGCTGACTTCACCACTGCCTGAAAAGAAACAGGGAGAGGCGTGCCGTCCCACATTGGATTTCTCAACCTGAGAGGTAGCAATGAAGAGTGTGGAATAAATCACATTCACAAAACCAAGAAATCACATTGCTGTGCTTATCAACCCATTGGCAGATTTAGTTAGACCAAATACTCTGGAGTTGTGCTGGCTTCGACCATAGACTTGGTACCATTAATCTGTGGCACAGTGGTTGAGCCTTGCTTATTCCTGGCACTAAAGAGATTTATTTCCTTCCTTCCTTCCTTGCTTTCCTTTAAGCATATGAAGAATTCGAAGTTACATATGGGTCGCCCAAAAGCTGACTTTGTGCTGTGTGTGTATGTGTGTGTGTGTGTGTGTGTGTGTGTGTGTGTGTGTGTTACTAGGGATTTGAACCCAGGGCTGTTCTACCTCCAAGCTATACCCCCAGCCCTTTTTATTCTTTATTTTGGAATAAGGTCTTGCTAGGTTTCTGAGAGTCTCGCTAAGTTGTTGAGATTGACTTTGAACCTGCAATCCTCCTGTCTCAACCTCCCAAGTACTGAAAGCGGGTATGCACTACCACGCCTGGTTTGTCTTTGTGCTCATGCAAAATTCAAATGCTTATTAAAATATATCATAAGTAGAGCATGGTAGAAAGCTTTCAAGTTTCTGGGAATACCTGGATATAGAGGATAATTCAGAGCAAGACTGAAAAGTAAAATTGACAAGAGGAGAGAGATGCAAAACTCTAGTGTTGACTATTCTAGTCATAAAGAAGATAGAGGTGGATGGAGAATATCTCTCATCAGACACCAGCTGCAGGCAAACCCAACTTTAGGAAGCATGGTGTTGGCTTTGCAAAGAGATGAAGAAGATGCTTTCAATGAGAAAACAGAGGAAGCATCCCCTTGGAAACTTTAAGTTTCAAAGAAAGTGTCTTCTCCCTAGTCTCACCTCCATTGCTCTATGTCCCTGTAAAGATAAGGGATCTAGGAAAACGGCTAAGCTGTGTGGGTCAGACTGGGAGAGGCCCTGTCCATCACAGCAGGTCCCGTCTTGCAGAGTGAAATGAAAATGAAACAGGAAGAGTGTCCAGGGCTGTGCATCCTGAGAGTGTCTGTTTTGCAAGCCCTCCATCAGTTTAGACATCTAAGAACCAAGAAACTCACCAAGTGCTGTATGTATGTATCTTGGTATCACCTTGAACCTCACTATGATATCTAATTTCAATGCACCAATAAAAGTAATATTTAAAAAAAGGAACCAAGCGATAAGGAATGGCAAAAGATACGCCTGTAAAAGGATAAAAAGTAGATGGGGAAACCTCCCAGGAGGCAGGAGCGAGACTGAGGTGTCAAACTATGCCTCAAGTTCCAGAGTTTGCAAGTCGATTTATCATCACACAGTGCACAGAGAGTAAGTCCAAGATGCACACTTTCACCTCATCGACACGTGAGAATTGAGTCTGGGCAGTTCCATCTTGTGTAGGGATGTGAAGAGGGCAAAAGCCTTCTCCTACCTTTTTTAAATGGGGTGCCTTGAAAAGTATCGTGCCAGGCATGGTGGTGCTCGTCTGTAATTCCAGTACTTGGGAGGCTGAAACAGGAGGATCACAGGTTCCAGACCAGCCTCAGAAACTTGGTGAGACCCTCATCAACTTAGAGACCCTGTTTAAAAATAAAAAGGGCTGAGAGAGAGAGAGAGGAAGGAGGAGGAGGAGGAGGAGGAGGAGGAGGAAGAGGAAGAGGAAGAAGAAGAAGAAGAAGAAGAAGAAGAAGAAGAAGAAGAAGAGAGGAGAGGAGGGAAGAGGAGAGGAGAGGAGAAGAGAAGAGGAGGGAAGAGGAGAGCAGAGGAGAGATGAGAAGAGGAGAGGAGAGGAGAGGAGAGGAGAGGAGAGGAGAGGAGAGGAGAGGAGAAGATGTAAAAATAGAAGATGGACTATTAGGGCAGGAGAAGGGGACTGGGGAAGGGGAGAGGGAGAGGATGGTAATTGCGAGCAGGAGGAAGGGTGGATATGATCAAAGTGAGGTAGGATTGAAGTTTGTAGAAAGGAGACATAAGGGGAGAACAAGGAAAATCATTTTAATATGGAACCCATGCCCTAATTCCCCAATCCCCTTACTCCTCAGCCAGGCCTGTTAGTCCCAAGTTTCTAAAGAGTTTACAAGTCTTTACTAATCACCCTGAGCACTGTTGACTATTCTCTGAGAGGTATCTATTGATCAGACAGCAGAGCCCACACAAAAAATCCAGAAAGGTGGCCCAGCTGCCATATTGGAAATTCACTCACTCCAAAATACCTTCAACTGTTAATTATCCAACCTCAAAGGGGTTAAGCAGAAGAGATACCTGTTGGTCAGAGGACAGAGGTCACACAAAAGAGCAACCTCCTTGGGCACTGTTAGCTGTTCCTGAATAATCTAAACAACAACAATAACAAAATACCTATTGAGAAGACACGGAAGGCCCCCATCAGACCTGAAGATGACCAAAACACCCTACCGGTCTGATGCCATCCTTACATACCTCCTCCTACCCACCTCTCATGAAAGTCTCCTATAAAAGAAGAGCCATGCACCCCCAAAAGCATCTCTCACTCTGGAAATGGCCTGTCTCCCTGGAACGTGTATTTCTTATTTGCCTAAACAGATCTCTGTCTATGTCTCTGACTGGCGTGGCTGACATCCTTCTGTCATGTTAGACAAGGATCCTGCAGAGCCTGAATCATGTTCCTCTCTCTGCACACCTGGGAACTCCTAAGACCCTTTCCCGTAACAAAAGCACAACGCATA
This sequence comes from Glis glis, assembly GCA_004027185.1. Lineage (NCBI taxonomy): Eukaryota > Metazoa > Chordata > Mammalia > Rodentia > Gliridae > Glis > Glis glis. Next base: position 26,245 of record PVJS01003567.1, read on the forward strand.
CATGCACAAAAGCATCCTAGTGAATCCCGTTGATTTGGACAATTAATATGATTGGATAATTACAATAACAGAAAAAAGAACTGCAAAAAAATAGTAATGGTCTAGGAGGATATACCAGGGCAACGTTGGAGTCACTAAGCAGAGGCGGTCTGACGATTATCTTCCCCGGAATCCATGTGATGAGTCAAACCACGTTTGGTTTAGCTCTCTCAGCTGGACTAAAGATGCTCTAATCCCCGCGCAGCATCACCCAGACCAAAGGCCTGAGATAAAAGGAACGTGGGGCTTGAACAATGAAATTCGAGAAAGAGAAGACGAGGGAATCACTTTCAAGAGAGGGGAGCTGGGGTAGAGAAAGTCTGCAAGAAATTAAAGGCATAGTAGTAGAATTCAAATAAGCTTCAAGGCCAGAAAGGAGCAAAGTAAGACGATGACATAAAGGCCAAAATGGTACATTTCCCAGAAAAGTCAGGATCTGGCTGCCACCCACGGTTTAGCCTTCTGCCCCCCCTTACCCTCGCACCCTAATTTTTAGCTGCAGGTTTTCTCTTCCTCTTTTCTGTGCCTGCTGTTCCTTCTAGTTAGGAAACACTCCTAGTATTCGCTAGGCTGGGTTTGCATCCCCGCTCAGGCAGCTGATGGTACTCCTTATTTGCATATTTGATTAATAACCGATCTTCACTTTGACAGGAAAATTAGATGAGATAATAAATGTAAAAAAGCCACACACTGAGCCTGGCCCATGGTAAGTGTCCACTGCATGTCAGGTGGTATAACACTAGCGGTGGTCTGGTCAGCTACCCCTTTAATGACCGTCTTGCTCACTAGACTAACAATAAGCCCCAGGAGAACAAAGGGTTTTGTCTTTGTTTGTTTTTACATATTATGCACCTAGATTCCATAGTATATGGTGTGAAATTTCAACTTAAAGCTATTATAGAACTGTTATTTTTATTTTTGTGTTACTGGGGATTGCACTCAGGGGCATTATACCTCTGAGATACACCCCTAGCCCTATTTCATTTTTTGCTTTGAAACAGGGTCTCACCAAGTTGCTGAGGGTCTTGCTAAGTTACCGAGGCTGCCTTCCAACCTGCCTTCCAACCTCATGTCTCAGCCTCCCAAGTCCTGGGATTACAGGCATGTGCCACCATGTCCAGCTTACAATAGAACTTTTGTTTGTGTGTATGTCGAGAATATTTAAGATCTACTCTCTTAGAAAATTCCTATTTTTCTTTCACATACTGTTAACTATGGAAGGACATTTTTCCAGCTAATGAAAGACTTAGCTATACAGACTAAGGCTCACTGTGTTTCACCCATTTCACACCAAGACACAATCCGGAAAGCTATTTGACTACATAGACAAAGAAAATTTAAACTTCTCTGTGAAGGAATAATAAAGAAAAAGATAATCTATGAATAAATAAGTAAAAATTAGGCTGTTTGTGTAAACTTCTTTGGTGTAGCCCTAAATGCCAGAACATAATGAGAACCTTGAAGCAATTTGGGGAGGCAATGGTTGCCTCCAGGGATTTTATACCATCAAGCTATATTGTAGATGAGAAGACAACAGAAATAAATCCTCAAGGAAAGGATTAAAAAATATTGGGCCAGTGTGGTGGCACATGCCTGTAATCCCAGTGCTTGGGAGGCTGAGACAGGAGGATTACAGGTTCAAGGTCAGCCTCAGCAACTTAGCAAGACCCTGTTTCAAAATTTTAAAAAAATTTAAGATAGAACTGGGGGTGTAGCTCAGAGGTAGAGTGGTCTGGGGTTCAATCCCCACTACCACACAAAAAATAAGTAAATAAAAATAAACAATAAAAATGATTAGGCATGTACCCTTCATGGAAAAAATTTTCCTTGAAGAGGTATTACAGCCAACTAAGAAATTAAATATTTGAAGCTAGGAAAATTATAGAAGTTTTAGCAGTTTGCACTGAAACAAGTTAAAATTAAGAGATCCAAATAATTATAAAACTGAATGCAAATGACAATTGTCTTCACAAAAAAAGATAAAAGAATTTTTTTTGTGTGATACCGGGGATTGAACCCAGGGGTGTTCTACCTCCAAGCTACATCTCCAACCCTATTTTTATTCTTTATTTTGAAACAGGGTCTCACTAAGTTGTGGAGGGCCTCACTAAGTAGCTGAGGCTGGTGGTGAACCTGTAATCCTCCTATGTCAGCCTCCCAAGCGCTGGGATTACAAGTGTGCACCAACACGCCTGACTAAAGATAAAATATTTTAATGTCCAGTGACTTTAGTAGTCTCAATCTATGAAGCCATATTACATTAACAAAGACTAGGATGTGAATGGGGAAAAGAAAATGTAAAAGCATGTTAAATATGCTTATACTGGAGTGACTGAAAAGATACATTTCTTAATTCTAGTGATTTGCAAACTATAGGTTAAATGATATATTTAAAAACTAGGTAAGTCATCAGAGCAAAACAAAGTTGAAAAAACAGTTGGACCATCTAGGAAAAAAAAGAAGGAAAATCTAAAGGGACAAAAATAGAGAAAAATGAAAGAAGATGTAGACCAGATATATAATACTTGTAAAAGTAACTGTAAGCCGGGCATGGTGGCGCACGCTTGTAATCCCAGTACTTTGGGAGGCGGAGACCAGAGGATCCGGGTTCGCGGCCAACCTCAGCGCGCATGCGCGTGCGATCTCTCTCTTTCTCTCTCTCTCTCTCTACCTAGTGAGGCCCTCCGCAACTTCGTGAGACCCGGTTTCAAAAATAAAGCATAAAAAATAGGGCCGGGGGTGTAGCTCAGAGGTAGAACGCTCCTGCGTTCAATCCCCGGTACCACAAAAAAAAAAAAAAGTAACTGTAAATGAGATGAACTCCCTTATTGTAGAAGAGATTCTCAAATTGATGTGTTAATAAAACAGAGTCCAATTATCTTCTATTGACTAAAGACATATCCCAAATTAGTTCACTAGAAAATGTATACTAGGCAAGGTGGGTGTGGTGGCACATGCCTGTAATCCCAATACTTGGGAGGCTGAGTCAGGAGGATCACAGGTTCAAGCCCAGGGTAAGGTAACTTAACGCGACCCTGTTTCAAAATAAAAAATAAAAAGGTCTGGACATGTAGCTCAGAGGCAGAATCAGTCCTCCAGGATTCAATCCCCAGTACCAAAAAAAAAAAAAGAGGAAAAAATGTATACTAGGCAAACCCAAGTAAAGAGAAAAAAGAGTTGTAACTTTACTAGCAGACTACATAGAACTTAAGATTGAGTGTATCAAAGGAAACTATGAGTGAGACCATGAACACACTATTTGGTATAAAAACCAAGAGCCAACATGCACAACAATAGATCAGTTATCCTTTGTATGCCAAAATTAGCTCATGGAATAGATGCATCTGTGTTAGTTAGTGCTCTGCTGCTGTGACAAAATACCTGAGATAATAAACGCATGAGGAGGAAAGATATATTTTGGCTCGTGGTTTCAGAGGTTTCGAGTCATAGTTGCTTAACAGCCATCACCTGGGCCTGTGGTCGTGCAGGAGTATCATGGCAGGAATATGTGACAGGGGAGGTCTCTTCACCTCATGGTGTCCAGGAAGCAAAGAGAGAGAGTGAGGGAAGAGGGGTTAGAGTCCCAGTATTTCCTTCAAGGACAGCCCCCCAGTGACCTAACTTCCTCCATTAAGTCCCACCTTGAAAGGTTACACCACCTCCCAAAAGCACAGGTTGGCTATCGAACCTTTAGCATATGGGCCCTTAAGGAACATTTAAAATCTAATCCATAATATAAGTGCAACAATCTTAAAAAATGCAAGGAGAAATTCATGGAGGCATGCCTTTCTCAAAGTAAAGAGAGCAATGATTTCAAAAAATATTATTAATAAGGTTAATAAAATGTACTTAAAGGGAACATTTTGAACCATGTAACTAACAAACAGGGAGAATGCCCTTTTCCAGGGAACATGGAACTTTTTTAAAAAAGTATTATATATTAAGCCACAAATAAAATCTCAAGTTTCAAAGCATAGAAATAAAACAGAAATAAAACAAATACAGCAAAAAGGCAATAACTTTCCCTATTTACCACCAAGAAGCATTTAGAAAATACAGTGGAAAAAGATCCTAATCACTAAAGCAATCACAACTATAAACTGCCTGGGGGAAAAGCTTCAAAATAAAAGTAAAGATGAAGAAAACCCATAAAAGTTTCCCGAGGAGCTTAGAATGAGATGCAAATAGGTGTAGAAGCCAGTCCTGCTCAGGGGATGGTGGGACCATATAGCGAGAGGACATCACCTCACCCCTCAAATCTAAACACCCAATGCAATTTCAAATAAAACCAGATGGGGATTTAGGAAAAACCCAAAGTCTCTGGGGAAATAAATGCTAAAACAGCCACCGAAAACTGTGAAAGAGTAGTTTGAAAAGTATCATGAGATTGAGGAACATCTAAGGAAAACTATTATCTATTTCCTAAGTAGAAGTGATTATGGAGGCAGGGAAGGTGGGTAGAGGAAGGAACCAACCTTCATGACACATCACCGGGGAACAGTGGTGCCTAAGTATGATCCCAGGTCCAGATTCAAGAACTTTGCTATGGGGTTTGCTTCAAGTGCAAATTCCCATTCCAGACCTGCTGAATCAGAAATTCAAAGGTAGAGCCCAGAAATCTGTGTTTTAATACTCTCTCCAGGAAACTGTGATGTGCACTAAGGTTTGAGAACCACTCATCAGTAGATAGTGTACTCATTCATATCTATGTCATATGAGATTTATGTGTGTGTGTGTGTGTGTGTATGCATACATATATATACATAACAGAACTAGAGATGGTTAATTGCAATCAATACAATGTCATAGAAATGAAGAGAACGAAGATAGCTCTAGACAGAATCAAGGGGGACAAAGGTGTAAGGAGGTACCATATTTGAGCAGACTGAACAGCGTAGGGCTAGACAGATACTTAATGCAAGTCCCAGGTGTGGTTCCTTATCCTGTTACAAAACAGCTGGGAGACCTTGGACTAATTGTTTCATCTTCTTGAGGCTTGGACCCTTTAGATTCCAAGTCTCTTGGTGATGCTGGGTGTAACAAGGAGGCATGGAAGGTCCCTTTCCATCTTAAAATGCTTCTGAATCTAGGATTGTCTCAGTCAGCATTTTTACTGATGTGACCCAAAACAACTAATCACACAACTTAGAGGAAGGAAGATTTATTTGCTCACAGTGTTTGGAGATTTCAGAGTTTCAGTCCATGCCAAACTGGGTCTGTAGAGCTCAGGGCATGGCAGCCGGAAGCAGAGAAAGAGCAAGCAAGGGGAGGGAGGGCCTTGTATAATCCCCAAGGCCATACCCCCAGGGACCCTCCTTAGCAACCAAGCCCTGCTTCCAATATGGCTACATTGTTTCCACGAGGGCTAGGGGGACATCTAAATCCAAATCATTCCAAGAATAAAATCCATAAAATTCAATTGGGAATGGGCAAAATCTCCGGCTTCATGTTTTCTATTATTTAACTGAGCTTCTATCATTTCACTTAGCTTCTATCTCGGTACTCCATTTCTCCAGCTGACAGCAGGCAGTGCTTAGTCAATTCTCAGAAAACGCATTTCCGCATGAATCACTCAGCTCTGCATTTCGCGCCCTGCCTCCTTCCCTGGTGGCACTGAGGTTCTAAGGGCTGCACACAGAAGCAGAGCATGGCGGTGGGGCAGAGAAGCATCTGGCTTGTGCTCTTCATCTGTCCTCGGCATGGCAGCCACTGGATGCTCTGGGCCTCTGGGCCTCACATGTGGTCATCATGCCCTGTGGGCGTCTGAGGAACGTCTGTGATCTCATTCGGCCTCCAGCTGCACAGTCCATGCGGCATTCTGTAATAGCTAAAGGGGGACAAAGGTGTAAGGAGGTATCATATTTGAGCAGACTTTTATTCTCAGTGAGACTCCTTGAAGTCCATGACATCTTAACTTACTTCATGTCCCCCCATTGCACCCAGGGACCACAGAACTCCAGGAAGCTGTTGGAGGTGTTCTCTGCACCGCACCTCCCACAGAGACATCCGTCCCCACTCTGCACTACCATGGTGACTGGAGCTGCCTGAGAGGTTGCATTTGGCTGTTTTATGCTATTCAGTTTGTGGTTCAGGTAGGTGTTTATACGGTTTTTGAGCATAGATTGACTTTTTCCAATTCAAAAGAGTTCTGCCCCCCCCAGTCTCCTCTAGAAGTCCTAGAAATCAATAAAACATCTCTGAAATTGAAAACTCGCCAGGCAAGTTAAATCCTTGACTTGACATAAATGAAGAATTACTGGGTTAGCAGATGCTGCTAAGACAGTTGCCTAGAATATAGCATTAAAGTCATTTGAAAACAAGAAGAAAATTTACAGTGAATGAAAGAGAGACTGGGAGCTTCTAAGACATACCCAATAACAGCTTTTACATGAGGAATGCACAGGACAACTGAGAAATTACACTTAATGAAACATACTTTGTTGGTCAATAAATGACAGATTTTTAAAATAAACTTGTATGGGTGCAGTGTAACAGTATACCATATTGAGATTTAGTGTGATAGAAGCATACATGCACACAGCACCTGGTGTAAACGTTCTGTGTATTCTACACAAGAGTTTGTGTTCTACATTCACTAGATGCTGGCAATGTCCTTCAAATAGTCTGTGTCCTTATTAACTTTCTTGTGTTATTTTTGGGTACTGGGGATTGAATCCAAGGGCATTCTACCTCTGAGCTACACCCTGGTCTTTTTTTAATTTTTTCTTTTGAAACAGGGTCTTGCTAAGTTGCTGAGGCTGGCCTGGAACGCTACAACCATCCTGTCTGAGCCTCCCAAGTACTGGGATTACAGGTGCGCCACACCACGCCCAACTCTTATGTCCTTATAAACGCTTGACCTGCTCGCTCTCGGAAGGTGAACCAGGTATGTTTTTTCTCCCACTGTGACTGCCTAGTTGTCTATTTCTCCTTATATTCCTGCCAATTTTTATTCTGTCTAATTTTAGTTATCTTATCAGATGCCTAGAAATCCATAATTATATATTTCTGGTAAGTCAAAACATTGTGGGTTGTCCCTCTATCTCTCGTAATACTTTTTGTCTAGAATAGTCTGATATTAATGTAGCCGCACCCACTTTCTTTGGTTTAGTGTTTTGCATGGTGTGTCTTTTTCCGTTTGCCTACTTTAAAACTTTCCATAGCCTTCTTGTTAAATGTGACCAGTTTAAATGTTGTCAAGCTTTTCTCTAGTATTATAATCTCTGATTTTTAAGTTGGAACATTTGGTCTGTTTGCGTTTAACGCTTATGAGTCCATTTGAATTTAAAGTGACTATCTTCCTATGTGCATTTCGTTTATCCTGTCCTGTTCATTCCATTTTTGTCTAAGTCTTATTTTAGAGATAAGGGGTGTGGTCACATTATGGATTGCATTGCGTGTTTGTAACTCATCAAAATCTAATATTCAGAGTGGGAAGGAAAAAAAATCTACTATTCACTGGCATTTTGACCTTCCTCCTGGACAAGCAAACGCCATTAAACCCTTTAACTACGTGGACCCTCGGACTTACTTTCTATTATTGTCATATACTTTGATTCTTTTTATATTTTAGAACTCACCAAAACATCATTAGTATTTTATACAATCAATATTCATATTAATTTACATATATATATTTTTTTAAATATACACATATATTGGTACTGGGGATTGAACCCAGGGGCATTCTATCTCTGAGCTACATCCTTAGTCATTTTTTATTTTGAAACAGGGTTTCACTAAGTTGCTAAGGGTCTTGCTAAGTTGCTGAGGCTGGCCTCAAACCTGTGATCCTCCTGTCTCAGCCTCGCAAGTACTGGGATGACAGGCGTGCCCCACCACACCTGGCTTGCGCATATATTTTAAACTTTTATCTTTAAGAAGTCTCCATGTTCACATTCAAATATCTACAGACCAAAGTTACATGTGCATTGGGGGTAAGGGGGTGAGGAAAATCTGGCTTTAAAATCCTTAACAATGTTTCACAACCTCTTTGGTTTACAGCCTAGTCAGTGTAAGCATTTCCTGAGCGAAAAGTCAAAAGCCTACAGTCTGGCACATGCTGTGACAACGGCCCACCAAAGCAGTCCCTAGAATGACTCAGAAAAGCAGGCACGTCCGACGGCTTCATCTGGAATTGTTTGGTTGTGTTTTAGCATGCTCCTACTCTCAACCACTTCATCTATCCTAATTAAATTTCCAAATTAAAATTAATTTTCTTTTAGGATTCCGTGGCATTCCTTTGAAATGACTAGAAACATCCCGGCTATGGCAAATCCAAGGGCAAGAATCTCACAAATGAAACAAGGCAGCCAGCTCCCCCATCAGTGAAATGCAGCTTTCCGCAGGGACCCCAAGTGCCACACCCTGCTCAATTTCAGCATGAAATTTTCAGCCTGGCAACAAAGAAGATATTGGAGGGTATGTCTCTGAGGGCAAGGAAGCCTTAGGTAAAGTATGAGAGCTGACACGCTTCAGTAACAAACACTTCTGGAATTCCAGGACTTCCAACCCAGGAATAAAGTTCTCCCAGATCCATAGATTCTGCATCAACTGAGTCAACCAACTGCAGACTGTGTGCACCATGGAGTTAGGCCCAGGAGGTCATGTCTGTACTAAACAGGTGCAAATGTTTTCCCTCCTCATTATTTCCTAAAGGATACAGTGTAACAACTATTTATACAGCATTGTATCAGGTATTCTGAGGAATCTAGAGATTGAAATATACTGGAGGATTCCATGAGTTCTGTATGAATGCCACACCATTTTACATACAGGATTTGTGCATCCTTGGATTTTGACATCTGCAGGGAGTCCTAGAATCAATCCCCCCAGATAGGGATGGCTGATAATGGTGTAATTGGGATAGGTAGTTTCCCCAGGGCACTCGGGGAGCCCCGTAAGGTTTTCTGGGCTCAGTATGTGTCCGCAGATGCAAAACTGGTTACTTTTCTCCTTCTACCCTAATTTCACCTGGGTGCTCTCCCCACCTTCCTCATTTCAATCTTAAAATTAAAAAAGCTGGGAGACAGTCAAGAAGAATCCAAATGAGCTCTTAGGTCTCGATGTCCTTATAGATAATCCTGTCTATCATGATTCTTTTACTGCAGAGAGAATCCTTTAGCCATTTCCAGACCCGCTGAGCATTGCGAGGAGAGGAACATGGACCTTTCCATATTTGTGAATTCCTTATTTTTCTTGTTTCAGGCCCTATGACAGTTGACATCCATCTGTGGTTTTAATCATCCAGGCCCTACACTAAAATCGAATTCCTACAGTAACATATAGATGCTACCCATGATAGACCATGGACTAAGAGAAAAGTGATAAATGTCAAGGTATGAGCCATATTCCTCCCTCTGTTCTCTTTTATCTCTAAGCTGCACGGAGATTGAGCAGAATGCACATCGTAACCACAAGTAAAGAAAGAAAGCAGTACAAAGGCGAGACAGGCATTGCTGGCTTACTAAAGAAAGCAGACAGGTCCACGCACATCCTCAGGTCTTTGCAGACCCGGGCTGTGTTCTTCCAAAAGAACAGACCTCTCTTCTCTGCCACTCTTCAGCCCTGCCTCTTAGGGCCACCAGAGTTAGCAAATAAGAACAGAGGGCACCTTTGCAATACATGGAATATACTTTTACTAGAAAATTATTTCTTGTTCATCTGAAATTCAGATTTAACCGGGCACCCTGTACATGGCCTGGCTACCCCAAAGTGGCTTATTTTGATGTCTCTCCCCAGTCCTTTCACAGCTTGCTAGGTGTCCTGTGTCACGGGTCTTGTTTTACAAGGCTGTGAACTCTTGGGAGTTACTTCTAGTCTCTATGAGCACCTGTTTCAGAGATGAATTGTAGTATAACTGAATTAACACCAACTTAATTTGGTTTGGCATGCATGACTTCATATTGCCCTAGACCACAGGCTTAACGTTGTTTAGGGAACTAGAGGACCCAGCCCACAAGGACCCACAGGTGCAGAAATCCAGCTAGACCCCATAGGTGTCTGATTCCAGAAACGACGCTGTACGTAGTACCTGTTGATTTCTACCGTCAGGAGTAGCAACAAGGTTCATATAGGTGCAATCCAACAGAAATATAACCTGAGCTTCCTATATAATTTAAATTTTCTATAAGCCAGGGGTGGTGGTTTACGCTTGTCATCCCAGTCCTTGAGAGGCTGAGATAGGAGGACCATAGGTTCATGGCCAGCCTCAGCTACTTAATGAGGCCCTCTGCAACTTAGTGAGACCCTGTTTCAAAATAAAGAATAAAAAATAAGGTTTGGGGTGTAGCCCAGAGGTAGAATGCCCCTGGGTTCAATCCCTGGTACTGCCAAAAAATAAAAATAAAAAAATAAATTTTCTGGTAGCCGCCGTTAAAAATTTAAAAGAGAAGTGGGCCAAATTAATTTCAATGCCTCAAATATATCATTTCAACATGGAATAAATATAAAGAAATTAATTAATGAGATATTTACATCATTTGAATAGAGTCCTCAAAGCGCTGAATTTCATCAGAAATACTTAATTTAGATGAATGCCATAAAATTGGTAGTTGAAAGATTAGATTCGCCTATCCAAATTATATCAGGAATACTTAAAAGTTTTTCAACAACTAAATCGACTTTTTTTGCATTTAAGTTTAAACTGATTACACTGAATTTTAAAAGTGAAATGTTTTATTCCCAGCTAGCCATATTTCAAGTACTCAATAGTCAGAGAGCAGCCCAAGATAGTCTCTGGAGCTTCTAAAATCCTCTTAACCCAGTGGAACAAGCCACATATACACACCTACAACCAACCATAGCTCCCCGGGGTCTGGAATCAACAGAATATTCTAATTCCCCACAGAATTAGAATTAGAATTAATATTTCCATGGGAAATCTCCTCTGCAGCATTTTTTTTTCCTGTGACAAAATCAAGTGATGTGGTTTTACTTGAAAGCCACCCAGTGACCTAATGTCCATGCAGTATGAATTTCTCCATTTTTTTTTTCCAGGTTGCTTTGTGGGCGATATTGTCCTTTGAGAAGCCTATTCCAGAATCTTCTGAAAAGACATCATGACATCCTCAGCCCTCTGAAACGCTCTGAACCCGTCTGAAAAACGCAAACGCCAGAACGTCCCCCGCAGTCCAAACAGTTTGTGGACTCTGTCTAAATAGTCTGGGGAGCTAACCACAACTGAGGAATTTATTAGAGCGTTAAAGTACTGTAAGAAAAATGTTGTCATTCAAAGGCTTGGGGGAGGAGTGGGCAATTCCCAAAGCCAGACACTGGGGGCTCTGGCCAGAGGACAGGCAGAGTGTCAGGATCCCAGGATCAAAAGGTGATGGAGAGGCATCTAATTGAGTCGTGCAGCTCCGATAGCTGCGGTTTCCCTTCCCGCGCTGGAATTTGATGGAACCCTTTGAACAACTCCACAGCCAGCACTGGGGCCCCGCAGGAAGAGGCCGGGTGGATTCCTGGAAGTTACAGCGAGTGGGGGTTGGGCTCTGGTCTGCTTTGCTCAGGGTCTAAACTCATCATTTTTAATTGCCTTTATCCAGAACAGAACCTACTTATACCAGTAGCTGGAAATGGCCTGGTGCAATTCAGTTTATACCTACGACTGATGCAGACATGCGAATCATTAAATAAGGAGAAAAGCCAATAACAGATCTTTTTTTTCCTTTTTTTTTTTTTTGTAGAACTGGGAATTGAACCCAGGGGCATTCTACCTCCAAGCTACACCCCCAGCCCTATTTTTTATTCTTATTTTGAAACAGAGTCTCACTAAGTTGTGGTGGGCCTCACTAAGTAGCTGAGGCTGGCCGTGAACCTGTGATCCTCCTGTCTCTGCCTCCCAAGTACTGGGATTACAAGTGTGCGCCACCACGCCCGGCTATAGATCATTTTTAAAATTGCATATATGGAAAGAAACATGTGCAAGATGTGGATGTACCTGTCAATAGATTTCTCACCCAGATCCTCAGATGTATTATTTATGTCCCGTTCATTTCACTTGGTATCTCATGCAAATATGTCTCTTTAAGTACTTCCTTGCACTTGAGTAATTTCCCAGTGTTAATATGTTCCCACTCCTTAGTTTCTGACACTTAACTTTATGCATAGAGATGGCAGGGGAATTGGAGCAAATAGAAGAGACAAAGCAACTGAGCTCTCTCCTTTATGCCCAGAAAACACTGCAGGAAAGGGAAAACATTCATCAGGTCATTTGATTAACATTACTTGAGCGCTTCATGTGAATAGGATACCAAGAGTACAAAAAGATGGGAGGTCGTAATCTCATTCTAGAAATTCTAGCTGTACTGTATTCGTTGTGTGATGTTAGGCCAATTACTTTTCTTTTCAAGAGCCCAGTTTCCTCAATTTTAAGATGAGAATAATAAGAGGAAGGTGATTAAGAAGAAAACAAGCTGAGCATGGTGGCCCATGCCTGTAATCCTGGTACTTGGGAGGCTGAGGCAGGAGGATTGCAGGTTCAAGGCCAGACTCAGCAATTTAGCAAGACCCTCAGCAACTTAGCGAGGCCCTGTTTCAAAATAAAATATAAAAAGGGACTTGGAGCCGGGCATGGTGGCACACGCTTGTAATCCCAGTACTTTGGGAGGCGGAGACCAGAGGATCCGGGTTCGCGGCCAGCCTCAGCTTGCGCGCGTGTGCGCTCTCTCTCTCTCCCTGTCTCTCTCTCTCTCTCTCTCTCTCTCTACTTAGTGAGGCCCTCCGCAACTTCGTGAGACCCGGTTTCAAAATAAAGTATAAAAAATAGGGCCGGGGGTGTAGCGCGGAGGTAGAACGCCCCTGCATTCAATCCCCGGTACCGCAAAAAAAAAAAAAGGGACTGGGGTGGGGGTAGCTCGGAGGTAGAATCCCTGGGTTCAATCGCTTGCAACAAAAAGGAGAAAGAAGGAGAAAGAGGAAGAAGGAAGGAGGAGAGGGAGAAGGAAGGGGAGGGAAGGGGGAGAAAGAGGAAGAGGAGCTCCATTTTAATCATTATTATTAAAGGAATTATCACTACCTCCACTTCAAGTCACCTCCTCTTATTTTGTCAATTAGAATTGCCAAAAATACAGTATTATACCTAGACACTAATAGATCATAGTCATTTAGATTTGAAAAGAACTTTTCACTGCATGGCTCATGTTCTTGTTCTCTTTGAGGTTCAATGGCCAGAATTTCTTGGCCCAAATCAAAAGCTACTTTTATAGAAATAAAGATACCTTTAATACACACAAGGGAAGAGAATAATGTGATCCAGGAGAAGCTTTTTTTGTTGTTGTTATAAAAATGGCCATTTTTATAGGATCTAGGTAGAAATCCAGCCAAAGAAGGCTTCCATCAGAGAAACTTGATGGAAATAGACAGGGCTAGAAATGAAGGTGCCACCTTCCAGTGGAGCAGGGATAGAGGAGGGGAGGCTGAGATCCCCGCGGGGGATCTTCAATCTGATTCTCCAAGATTTCTGCGAGGCTTGAATAGACTTAATTTTATTTGAAGTGTTTTTTGCTGCACTGAGCCATTTTATCTTACTTTTTTAGACGATTATCTACTTTCCTTCAAACTACAAAAGCAATACGCATGCTTACTGCAAGGAGATAAACCCTCCACAGGGATGCACAATTAAAAGCCCGGGACTATCATCTTCCAAGCTCACCCCTCCCCTCAATGTCACCTCCGGCTGCCTTGCCAAATTCCCTTAGGAATTCTGAAATTTTTCCTATGTTGCAAACTACTTACATGATTGCTCACTGAATAATGAAAATCTGCAAACAACGGCGATCCTGCCTTCCTACCTTTTTGTTCTCACAGTGTCCTCTTTAAGCATGGTCTCCTCAAGTACTAGGATTACAGGCGTGTGCCGCCATGCCTGGCTTATTTTTAAAATTTTGAAACCACAAATGAAGAGAAGCAGCTTAGAGGACAGATATGACATATGCAATAACAGATGCATAATAAGCATGCCAGAAGGATAAAATAAGCTAGAGATTAACCACCAAAAAAGTAGTAATTTAAAAATAATAGAAATTTCAAATTTGGGTGTAGGGTAAACTTGACTACTTGCTTTTTCTTGATTTTCATTGATATATATATGTGTGTGTGTGTGTGTGTGTGTGTGTGTGTGTGTGTGAGATAGTTATATATTATGGTGGCTTTAGGGAAATAGTCACTACCAGTTTTAAGAACTTTCCATTGGTGGTGCACGCCTATAATCCTAGTACTTGAGACAGGAGAACGGCGGGTTCGAGACCAGCCTCAGAAACTTAGCAAGACCCTGTTTCAAAATAAAAATATATATATAAAATAGGGCTGGGAGTGTGGCTCAGAGGTAGAATGCCCCTGAGTTCAATCCTGAGTACCACAAAAAACCAAACCAAACCAAAACAAAAACTTTCTATTGCTATTTTTCTTAGCATTTTTACTAAGAATGAGACTTGACAAGAGTTAGAAACTTAATTGACTTTATAAAACCAGCTTTTGGTTTTATATATAATTTCTAATCGATTTTTCATATTTTTTAATTTTATGATTTATCCTTATTAATTTGCCTTCCCTCCCTTCCTTCCTTCTTTCCTTCCTTCCTTCCTTCCTTCCTTCCTTCCTTTCTTTCTTTCTTCTGGGGATTGAACCCATGAGCATTCTACTTTCAAGGTCCAGCCCTTTTTCAATTTTTTAATTTTGAAACAGGGTCTCACTAAGTGGCTGAGGCTGGCTACATACCCATTCCTTTTTATTCTTTATTTTGAAAGAGTCTTGCTAAGTTGCTGAAGCTGGCTTAGAACCTGCCATCCTCCTGTCTCAGTCTCCCATGTGCATTACAGGTGTGGTCACTGTGTCCAGCTCAGCTTCTCTCCCTTCCTTTCTTTCTCTTTCTTTCTTCTTCTTCTTTTTTTTTTTTTTCAGAACTGGGGATTGAACCCAGGG
>PVJS01003567.1:41305-74871 GCA_004027185.1 Glis glis
CTATTTTTTATACTTTATTTTGAAACCAGGTCTCACGAAGTTGCGGAGGGCCTCACTAAGGAGAGAAAGAGAGAGAGAGAGAGAGAGAGAGACAGGGAGAGAGAGCTGAGGCTGGCCGCGAACCCGGATCCTCCGGTCTCCACCTCCCAAAGTACTGGGATTACAAGCGTGCGCCACCATGCCCGGCTTGTTTTCTGTTTTTAATGAGATAAAACCCACATGCCCCACAATTCACCCAGTTAAAAGATAGAACTCAATGATTTTTCATATACTCACAGATATGTACACCCATCAATAAAGTTGGATTAAAGAACAGACAAGAAATAACTAAAAAGGGATGCAGCACAGAGAAATAAGGAGAGGGAAATTATGTAATAGATTTTAAGGAATATGAGTGATAGAATGAGAATATACAGTATATATCTCATTGGATACCCCAAAGAAAAGATTAGAGAATGGAAAGCCACAACACCATTTCACATCTAGTTAGAGGAAGAAAAAAAAACCCCAAACAACTCTTATCTTATTTGGGAGAAACACAACAAAAACATGAGCACGCAGAAAGAGTCAGTGTAAGACAAGTCAGAAATGGCCACGTCTCTCTTTCGATCATTGATAAATCAAACAGACAAAAATTGACAATGATGTTTGGACTTGAACAACACAAAGTATGCATTTGAACCAATGCACATCGATAGACCTCAGCATCTAACAACCAGAGAAGGCGCATTCTTCCCAGGCACACACAGTTTCTTTTCAGAAATTGATCATGTACTAGGCCATAAAGCAATTCTGAAAGACGTTCAAAGAGTCGGGGTAATAAAATCCACATTCTCTGACCATAAATGCAATTAACTTAATATTTCCACACATAGCTATTTATAGAGACCCTTGTGCCCACACTTCGGGAGACACGAATGAGAATGTGTTAGCAGAATGTGCAAACAAAATGGTAACAGTTCAAATGTCTGTCGACAGGCAAATAGTTGAAAACAGGAGGGTTGAGTGTCATTAAAGAATATGAGTCATCAGTGAAAATGCATAAACTAGAGCTACACGCATCATCACTGGTTAAACTAGGTATTATAACATATAAACTATATAATATATAAACTATACATTAAACAAAATTAAAACTATGTTATGTGGGGAAAAAAGGCAAGACCCAGAGACTGAACATAATTGTACATTCGCATGGAACATTTTCAAAATTTGATGGTAGATAAACAAATAGATATAAAAGATTTAAAAAATATAATCACCTGATTTGATAATATAGAACATTGTTATGTACAAATGGAGAATGATACATGGATTTTTTTTATGCCCACAAACACCTTGATATTTTTCATTGCTGGGATTCCTTCCTTCCTTCCTTCCTTCCTTCCTTCCTTCCTTCCTCCCTCCCTCCCTCCCTCCCTCCCTCCCTCTCTCTCTCTCTCTCTTTCTTCTTTCTTTCTTTCTTTCTTTCTTTCTTTCTTTCTTTCTTTCTTTCTTCTTTCCTTTCTTTCTTTTTTGTCCTGGGGATTGAACCTAGGGACATTCTGCCTCCAAACTACACCCCCAACCATATATATATATATATAATTTTTTTGGTGGCACTGGGGATTGAACCCAGGGGCATTCTACCTCTGGGCTACACCCTCAACCCTATTTTTTATTCTTTATTTTGAAAAAGGGTCTCACTAAGTTGCAGAGAGCCTCACTAAGTAGCTGAGGCTGGCCGCGAACCTGGATCCTCTGGTATCAGCCTCCAAAGTACTGGGATAACGAGTGTGCGCCACCATGCCCGGCTCCTGAACAAGCTTTGATCCATAAACTTCAAGTTCTGGGCTCCACCCCAAGATTCAGCTAATACAACCAAGAGGTACTGGACCCAGAGGAAAACAGTGCGATAGTGATCTCTCATAAGGGCCTGTGATTAAAAGGGTCAACTAGGTGTCCCTCCACAGACGAATGGATTACAAAATGATGGGATATACACAAAATGGAATTCTACTCAGCCATAAAGAAGAACAAAATGATGTCATTGGCAGGGAAATGGATGGAACTGGAGAATATTATGCTAAGTGAGATGAGTCAGTCACAAAAAGTGAAAGAGTGGATGTTTTCCCTCCTATGTGGAAGCGAGGGAGAAGTTGGGATACAAAAGGGTCCCTAGACAAAGATGGAAAAACCCTACTAGAGTGATGGAGGGGACCCCAGGGAGGAAAGCAGGTGTGGGGAGGGAGACTCGATGAAGGAAACACGTCAATGGACATGATGTAAGTATACAAAGTTATCAAAGCAAATCTATCAATGCACGGGGAGGGGGAGGGGGAGGGAGTGGGGTGGGAGTTGTGGGGGAGTGCTGTGTGCATGCATGTCTCTAACACTCTGGATTTCATCATGATCCATAATTATAATGCACCAATAATAATAATAATAACAATAACAATAATAATAAAAAGGTGAACTAACCGACAGTCTCCCTATCTCAGGAGACTGAACAACATTCACAAAAAGACTTTGCAGTTGTCCAAAGAGGCTGAAGGAAGAGGCTATGAGATAGAATTAGGACTGCAGGGGAAGTAGCCAAACAAAACCAAGAGCAAATACAGTTAAAAGGGAGCAGAAGCTGAGCAGGATGAGAAAGCTCCACTTAGATTCCAGGTAGATCTTAATAATAAGCCCGTGTAGAGAATCCTGTGGGGTTTTTATTCATTGGGTCCAAATGCTCCTCAGTAAAACATTTTCTCCTGCAACTGAGTGACTGGTACAAGATCATTAACACAGTATTCGCTCAGGTAGAGATCTCTGATACCCAAGGTTTCAAACGGACAGGATTGCTAGACTGCGGTCTCCATATATACAAACTGGAGGAAAGGGGGAAATTTTTTTAATATGTTTTTACTGATGCATTCTAGTCTCACATCATAATGTAAATCATGCTGACAGTGGCATACGTGCACACAGCACTTGGTGCCCCCCGCCTCCCCATCTCCCCCCTTCCCAATACAGAGTACTGAGACTGACATTGGTATTTTCACATGTGTACACATAGTCGATGGTAGTGATTCCATTAATGAACCTCAGTCTTCCCCCTCCCCTTGCCTTAGTCCACCTCCCTGGCTCCACTGAGGCTTCTCCACCATTATCTGGAGTCCCTCTCGTATCCCAATTACTCCCCAGCTTGCGCATATTAGCGAAAACATATGGCCCTTCACTTTCTGTGACTGGCTGATCTCACTTAACATCATGTTCTCCAGGTCCTTCCGATTTCTTGCAAATGACATAATTTTTTTTTCTTCTTGATTGCTGAGTAGAATCCCATTGTGTGTATTTCCCATAATTTTGTAATGAATTCATCTGTTGATGGACACCTAGGTTGGTTCCGTAATTTGGCTATTGTGAACTGTGCTGCTATGAACATGAGTATGCATATATTACTGTAGTTCTTTGATTTCAGCCGAAAGGGGTAAATTTTCTGATTTTTTGTTCAGTGACTATATGCCGTCCCTCCAACTCATCCCAAATGCTGGCTTCTCTGGGAAAACAAAACAAAACTAAACAAAAAACTACAGATGCTGCTTTTGGTGACAGTCTTTATGGTGACCACATCATGCTTGCTTCCTGGTCTCCAGCCCTTGTGTGGTCCCTTACCTTGCGATCAGGCAAGACCTGTGGCTTGCTTCTAACCACCATGGCAAAGATAATGACGTCACTGTCATGATCAGGCTGGACCACATGGCAAAGATCCATAATTACATGACTTTATATAAGACCTCCTTCTTAGCAGATTGAAACCAATGCCTGTCGTTGGAGGCTTGATGAAGTGGTGGCCACATTGGAGAAACCTAATTAGCAAGAAACTGAGGGTGAGCTCTAGGGATTGCCTTCAGCTTCTAGAACCTCATACAACCTTCAGTCAACAACTACCAAAATCCCTGTCCCTCCATCATACAGCCACAAGAGATGAATTCTGCCAAGATCCTAAATAAGCTTGGAAACAGGTTTTTTTCTAGTTGAGCGACCAAATAAAAATGCAGCCTTGTGACTTTGAACAAAGTCCCAGCTAGGCCAGTGTCCAGTGTGCCAACTATGACATGAACGTGTACCATTTGATATTCATTTGGGAGCCGGGCATGGTGGCGCACGCTTGTCATCCCAGTACTTGGGAGGCTGAGACAGGAGGATCCAGGTTCACGGCCAGCCTCAGCTACTTAGTGAGGCCCTCTGCAACTTAGTGAGACCCTGTTTTAAAATAAAGAATAAAAAAATAGGGCTGGGGGTGTAGCTCTGAGGTAGAATGCCCCTGGGTTCAATCCTCAGTACCGCAAAAAAAAAAAAAAATACACACACACACATATATATGCATATAAATATATATATATATATATATTCATTTGGTATGCTGCAGTAGGAGACCAAGTACTGTGAAGGCCGGGGTGATAAGAAAGTGCAAAGTCAGAAAGTTGAAGGGGCCCCTACCCTGCACCTTCCAATATAATCGGGTACAAGGGGAGCAATGCCACAGGCTGCTTCTCCAACCATGCAGACCCGCTATTTTATGCTCCGCCCCTCCTTAGGCACGCGTAGAACTCGAGTGTGCCACCAGGAAATTTTATCAGGCTGTGATGAAGAGTGTTTACTCACCAAGGTAAACTGGCTGTAGGATTTGTTGAATTCTATTCTAGCTTTAATGTGTGTTTACGTACATTAGCCCACTTGATACTCATCATAAGCCTGCAAGATGTGCAAACAAGTGTTCTCCTGTTGAAGCTGGGCGGTTCAAAGGCTTGTTCAAGAGTACCGGCTAGTTAAGTGGAAACCTAGTCTTCTAAAGATTCCTAAATCAAGCCACCGGTTGTGCCTGCTCTGGAGGAGAGAGGATCACGCAAGGGCATGGACATCGGGACACAAGGATAATATGGCCTCCCTGAAATCTGTCTACCCAAAGCAGCATCTACAGAATTTTCCAGAGAAGCCAGGATGTGGGAGTCTTTTTTCCTCTACCTGAAAACCAACTTTTTTTTTTTTTCGGTACTGGGGATTGAACCCAGGGGCATTCTACCTCCGAGCTACACCCCCAGCCCTATTTTTTATTCTTTATTTTCAAACAGGGTCTCACTAAGTTGTGGAGGGCCTCACTAAGTAGCTGAGGCTGGCCATGAACCTGTGATCCTCCTGTCTCAGCCTCCCAAGTACTGGGATGACAAGTGTGCGCCACCACGGCCAGCTTGAAAACCACCTCTTATAGAGAAGACATTACCCGAACCCTTCCAAATAATATCTAATTATGGCAATATATTCTTAGAATTTTTGGAAAAGTAGAATAAAATTAGAAAATGGGTATCGGCACTCCCTCCAAATTTGTAGAGGTCACCTGGTATGTAGAGGTAATATATGTGACCTCTCTGTCATCATCAAAGAACATTGACATGAGCTGGGCGTGGTGGCACACTTGTAATCCCAGTACCTGGGAGGCTGAGACAGGAGGATCCAGATTCATGGCCAGCCTCAGCATCTTAGTGAGGCCCTCTGCAACTTAGTGAGACCCTGTTTCAAAAATAAAGAATAAAAAAATAGGGCTTGGGGTGTAGTTCTGAGGTAGAATGCCCCTGGGTTCAATCCCCAGTACCACAAAAAAAAAAAAGAACATTGACATGCTCTTCCATGCATATGTCTGTAGGTCAAATGTCGGATTCAACCCGACTTAATGCACACAAGGGAAAACTTCAAATATAGACCTGATTGATTTATATTGAGAAGTTACAGGTCACACTGTCTAAATCCCAAGTTCACTGTAGGCTTAGAATATAGCAATGAAATTTTGTTTCTCTCTGCAGGAAGAGACTTCTTCCCTTTGACATTTTTATTTTTATTTTATTTTTGCATAACTAGGGATTGAACCCAGGGGCATTCTACCTCCAAGCTACACCCCCAGCCCTATTTTTATTCTTTATTTTTATTTTATTTTATTTTATTTTATTTTATTTTATTTTATTTTATTTTATTTTATTTTTTGCGGTACCGGGGATTGAACCCAGGGGCGTTCTACCTCCATGCTACACCCCCGGCCCTATTTTTTTATACTTTATTTTGAAACCGGGTCTCACGAAGTTGTGGAGGGCCTCATTAAGTAGAGAGAGAGAGAGAAAGAGAAAGAGGGAGAGAGAGAGAGCTGAGGTTGGCCGCGAACCCGGATCCTCCAGTCTCTGCCTCCCAAAGTACTGGGATTACAAGCGTGCACCACCACGCCCGGATTTTTATTCTTTATTTTGAAATAGGGTCTCACCAAGTTGCGGGGGGACTCACTAAGTAGCTGAGGCTGGCCGTGAACCTGGATCCTCCTGTCTCAGCCTCCCAAGTACTGGGATTACAAGTGTGCACCACCACGCCTGGCTGACATTTTTAAAATAAAGTTTGTGTAACAGGAAGGCTTGGAAGTTTGGTATGAGGATGAATGTGAGGCCTTGGGCTTGATCTCCTCCACCTTGCGAGAGAGAGAGGAAGTACGTTAGGTGGAGTAAGTAACCAAAGGACTCTTTTTTTCACATTGATTTGGGTGACCTTGGCATGTCCATATACATTTCAGAACTGTCTTGCCAATTTCTCAAAATGAAAAAAAAAACACCTGCTTGGATCTATTGATTAGGTTTGGGAGGATTTGCATAATAATACCTAGCCTTCTAATCCATGAACACAGCCTATCTTTCCAGCTATTTCAGTTAACTTTAACATCTCTTAATAATATTTTATAGTTATCCAGGTAGAGCTCTGACACAACTTCTGTTAAGTTTATCTCCAGATATTTAACATGGGGGGATATTCTGTAAACAGTATTTTTAATACTTCTTTTCATTCAAAATAGTTACGGGTTGACCAGAAACTGGCAAAGATTGTACAAAGTTCCCATATACCCCTCACCTAATTTTTTAAAATTACTAATGTCTTACATTATGATCAGTACATTTATTTCAAGAAACCAACATTAGTGCATTTCCATGAGCTAAACTCCAAACTGTCTGAATATTCCACTGTCCACCCCCAGACAGACAGACAGACACACACACACACACACACACACACACACACACACCCTCTTTCAGCTCCAATGACATTTAGTTATTGGGACTCCTAACTCTTTCCTCTGATAATTTTCAGTCTTTCCTTGTTTTGTTGTTTTAGGACCTTGACAGTTTCGGAGAGTGCTGGTCAGTCATTTTGCAGAATTTGTTCACAGTTAGCCTGGGACCGTGGGCTTTGTGGAAGCTTGCAGGTGGAGCGTCTGTCTCTTCATACAGTGCCACAGGTGCTGTGTCCACAGAATGGTCACTGGGGATGTTGACACTGGCCGCCTGGCCATGGTGGTGACCCCCAGTTTCTCCTCTGTGAAGTGACACCTTTCCCTCCCCTGTCCATACGCCGCTCTTTGGAAGCACATCACCTCCAGCAGGAGGCACTATCTACATAAATCCCTTGTAATTCTTCTAGAAGGGAAATCTGTCTCTTCTTATTTATGAGTCTATTTATCAATGTATCTCTTAGCTCACTTGGATCAGCACAGACTTATGGGT
The DNA here is from genome assembly GCA_004027185.1 of Glis glis. Classification (NCBI taxonomy): domain Eukaryota; kingdom Metazoa; phylum Chordata; class Mammalia; order Rodentia; family Gliridae; genus Glis; species Glis glis. Next base: position 48,865 of record PVJS01003567.1, read on the forward strand.
TTTATGTTATTTCGACATTATAATAAAACGCTACATTATTTTGTGGCTCATGTTGTTCCAACTTCACTCTCGGGCATCTTTCATGTCTCTGTGACATGCCCTCATCCTTTTGTGGTCTGAACATTCCCTTGCTTTTGGCCCTGTACGATGCTCCAGGCTTATTTTTGTACATTTCCCGCATCAGCCCTGGGATCAGCCATTTTCCCACAGAGCCCTGGCTCCTTTATTGGAGAATGGTAACCAGGATCTGGGATCATGGTGTGCTCGTGGTCACACAAGTGTTACTGCTTCTAGACTCTCTCAGGGGACAAACCTAGGAAATACGTGTATTTATTTATTTACTTACAGTACTGGGGATTAAGCCCAGTGGTGCTATACTGCTGAGTTCCTTCCCCAGCCCTTTATATTTTGTTCTGAGACAGGATTTCACTAAGTTGCCCAGGTTGGCCTCGAACTTGTGATCTTCCTGCCTCTCCAGTAATTGGGATTACTGGCATGCGCCACCGCGCTCAGCCAATACATGTATTTCGACTAGCGCATGTGAACACACATATCTATAAGAATTTCCATGTGTCTACATTGATATTTATATTACACTAACCCTGACACACATATGTATAAGAATTTCCATATGTCTACATTGATATTTCTATTACGCTAACCCTGACTTTAGGCTGAGTCTCCAGCTCGGATCCAGTACGAATGGCTACATTTTAGCCTTCTCCCCTCACTTCTTCCTGTGACTTCTCTCTCCAGTATCAAGGGAAGTGGCTCCTATTGTTCACCATCATTTATTCATTTGGCCAATTGCAGTTAGAATACTCTGGGTATGTAGAATGGCTTTCCAGTGTTTAGCCTCCCGGTGTTCAGTGGAAATACTGTTTTCCAAAGTTACTGAGGTCAACCCCTTCTTTCTTCCCATTGCCTTCAGCGGCTCTGCCATTGACTTGGAAGACAGCTAGATTCTTTTTCTGCAGGGTCTGCATCCTCTCCCCTGACCCTCTGCCTCCCTGTTGTTTGGTTTTATTGCGTTGTTTTGTGTTATTTTGCATACATTGACTTTAACTCTTTGTGCTGTAAAGTTTTATGCTTTCTGACAAATGCAAAGTGTCATTTATCTACTATGGCATTAACATGCACAAGGGTTCTCATGCCCTAAAATTCACTCTCTGCAAACTCCTCCTCATCAACTACTCCACCTCCCTCAGGCCCGCCACCACTGGGTCAGAATTTTCTGTTCCTACAGCTTTGCTTTTCCCAGAGCGTTATAAGAATATAATCACACAACACACAGCCATTTGGTCTGGCTTGCTTCTCTTAGCACACACTGGAGAGGTAGAGATATTTTTGGATAGACTAATGGATGGGTGCCCCTTCCTAGAAATTTTCATGACAGAAAAAGAAAAGACTTTAAAAATATATCTTATATTTGTAGAATGTTTATAGTTTTCAAAGTGCTTGTTTGTGTTACTATTTGTTATTTGAAAGTCTGCCTTTCTCTCTTTCTCTCTCTCTCTCTCTCTTCCTTCCTTCCTTCCTTTTTCTTTCCTTTGTTTTTGGGTAGCTGGGGATTGAACCCAGGGCCTCACACATGTCTGAGGACTGCTTTCCCACGGAGCCACTGCCCCAGCCTCTTCTATGTGTCATTGAATCTCAAGGTTCTTCTGTGCCCCGGGGAGAAACTTTTCCAGTGCAGACTCTGAGGTTCAGAGAGCTCAGGTGGTTTTTCCAAGGCCACACAGTAAGTACCTTCTGTCATTTGAACTTAAACTCTGACCTTTCAGGCCCACATTCTGAGCATCCAGTGCATGTCCTCTACCGTACCGTGCATGCCAAGGCGCTGCACACCGTCCCCAGGAGGCCGCCAGCGGGTCGAATCCATTTAGAGAATGGTGGATATGTACTTACCTGTAAGAGTCCCACCAGGTGAGTCTCAGTGAATTGAGGTTGGGGGAGGGGAGCCCTGCTACAGGAAGAGAGGAGAGACTGAATACGTATCCCTTGTTAGGGAATGAGCCTGCTGTTGGCTGAGAGAAGGCCTGCCCAGGGCTGGGGAACTGTTCTCTCGCGGTCTCTCAGGGCCCCTCTGTGCCTCAGAGCATGAGCCTATCGCAGTTTTCGGACTGACTCCAGAATTTAAAAGTGCAAATGTTTTGTCCAACATGTGCCCCAAGTGCAGGCCAACCATGTCATCAGGGGCCGAATAAAAGTAACTGAAGTCTGTTCCTATCTGGGGAGAAACCAGCAGTGCTAGTGTTCCTACAAAAAAAAAAAAAAATGACTGAGCTTAGATAGGTATTGTATGGGAGGGTTAAGAGACTTTTCAAAGATGACTTTGTCTTTATAGGAATTCTCCTCACTGGCTGATTTTATACCTTGCGCCTCACTTCAAATGCAACCCGATCCTTTGTCCCATGGAAAAAGATGCACTCTATGTAGGGGAAACCTCGTCTACAAAGGAAAGGAAACTCAGACTGGTGCATGAACACTCGCCTAGGGACCGGGCATGAGAAAGGTCTCTTGGTCAACTTATTTAGTACAGTAGTTCCCCCTCATCCACAGGAGATACATTACAAGACCCTCAGTAGATATCTGAAACCTTGGATAATACCGAACCCCATATATACTATGTTTTTCCTATACATACATACTTACGATAAAGATTAATTTATCAATTAGGTATAGCAAGACATTAGCAATAATGAAGTAGAACAAGCATACCAATATACTATAATAAAAGTAATGTGGATGTGATCTCTCTGTCTCTCTCAAAAAGGGTGACTTGAATAAAAGCACTCAGATTCTGTAACAGTCCATCTGATAACCAAGAAGGCAACTAACGGGTGGGTAGCATATACAATATGGATACACTGAACAAAGAGACGATGTATGACCTGGGCAGGAAAGAGAAAGCGGAACAGCATAAGGTTTCATCCTCTTCCTCAGGATAGTGTGCCATTTAAAATTCAGGTATTTTTTTTCTGGAACTTTCCATTTAATATTTTTGGACTGTGGGCAACTATGAAAAAGGAAACTATAGAAACAAAGGTGGGGATATCTGTAATACAGCATGAGTGGTTTATTCCCATGTTTGAAAAGATTGCCAAAGTCATGATTAAAGCCAACAAACTCTTATATTTTTGCCTCATGGTATAAGAAGCAAGAGGCTGGAAGTGAGGAGACCTGAGTATCACTCCTGGCTCTGTAGCGAACCGGGAGGTGACCTCGTCATTCATTGAACATGATCATACCCCATCCATAAAACAAAGATAAATAAAAATGGATTATAGGAGGATTAAATAAATTAATATACTTTGGAAAAATAACAAGTATTAAATACATATATACAGTATGGTCACTGGCTATGGAGTTCTGGCTGGCAGCAAAGTGTAGCAGAGAAAACATTTGGACTGTTGGTGAGACATATGAGTTATAGACAAATCGCTACCACTTAGCAACTCTCATTATTTTTGCTACTTCTCTCTCACTAACTGGACAAGTGCCAAAAGCCAGTTGACCAGAAGGGGTCTCTGAGCATCAATATGCTCACTTTGCTTATAATATTCAGTTTGGCCTCTCTTAGCACTTGGGGAATCCGGCCACAGAGCTCAGTTCTTTTCTGTTTCCTCCATTTTGGGTCATTTTTCCGTGGATTTTGCCCACCATTCTACCCCATGGGAGTCTCCAGCTAACACCTGCCACCCCCACTTCTGTCTTTGCTCCAATGCGCGGCAGCCGGTCCTTGCTAGCCCATTTCCTAAGTCTTGCCAATAGGTGGTGCTAGAGAGAGAAGGGACTCCTGCTTTTCCAAGGGTGTCTTTCTCTCTCTGTAGCCATGAGCTGTTTCCGGCATTTCCAGAACCTTCAGCTACTTCCTGAGTGGCCCTCAGCAGCAGCTCTGGCCCTTCCTCACCAGCTGGCATCATTTTTCTTTCCTTGCATCAGTTCAGGGGTGGGAGCCCCTTCCTCCACTTGAGTGATCAATTCCTGTATTAAATCCTGCCTGTTTGAAATTCCTAGTGTTTTCTAATTTTCCTGAATGTTGCCCGACTAATAAAAAATAGTTAAAAGTTCACTCTTCCTCCAAATCTTGGGCACCTTATTTCTTTAGAAGATACCTTGTTTGGCACATTATAAGATTTTGTATTTTGAGGGAAACCTTCTGTTGATATTATTATTATTATTATTATTATTATTATTATTATTTTGTGGTACTGGGGATTGAATCCAGGGGCATTCTACCTCCAAGATACACTCCCAGCCCTATTTTTTTATTCTTTATTTTGAAACAGGGTCTCACTAAGTTGCGGAGGGCTTCACTAAGTAACTGAGGCTGGCCGCAAACCTGGATCCTCCAGTCTCAGCCTCTGAAGTACTCGGATTACAAGCGTGCACCACTACGCCCAGCTCAGATATCATTATTTGTGTGTGTGTGTGTGTGTATGTGTGTGTGTGTGGTTCTGGGGATTGAACCCAGGGGCAGTTTACCTCCAAGCTACACCCCAGTCCTGTTTTATTTTTTTATTTGGAAACAGGGTCATGCTAAGTTGCTAAAGGCCTGCTAGGTTGCTGAGGCTGGCTTCGAACCTGTGATCCTCCTGTCTCAGCCTCCCAAGTACTGGGATTCCAGGCTTGCACCACCACGCCTGGCTCATTACATTTTATAAAACAGTTTATGAGTGGAAGGTGGATATTTTACTACTCTGAGATGGAGTATCAGTTTCATTTTATAACCAAACCTTACTTCCTCCACAAATAAAATCATATACTATTAAGCAGTATACGGTAAATGTGGATCCTTATAAGAGGCCTCAAATTTTCCCCCAAACATGGCAGAATATGAGAAAACAAACAGATATAGATTAGTATATACATAAATGTTATGTCTGTATACATCATTTAAAAAACCTTGGTTCCATCTGTCCCAGGAATGACATAATTACTTTTCATATATACATATACATATATGACTTTCATAAATATAACATATACGCTCATATATATACAGCTTTTATATATAAATTTTTTTTGCGGTACTGGGGATTGAACCCAGGGACATTCTACCTCCTAGCTACACCCCCCAGTCCTATTTTTTTATTCTTTATTTTGAAACAGGGTCTCACAAAGTTGCAGAGGGCCTCACTAATAGTTGAGGCTGGCCGCGAACCCGGATCGTCCGGTCTCAACCTCCCAAGTACTGGGATTACAAGCGTGCGCCACCACACCTGACATATATATAAATATAATTGCTTTTCATATATATACATATATATATATGGTTCATATATATATATATAATACATGGTCATATATATACAGCTTTTATATATAAGTGTATTTTATATTTTATATGTTACATATTTTATATTTTATATATGTTGCTGAGGCTGAAACAGGAGGATCACAGGTTGGAGGCCAGCCTTGGCTACTTAACAAAACCCTCAGCAACTTAATGAGACCCTGTTTCAAAATAAAAAATAAAAAGGGCTGGGGTGTAGCTTGGAGGTATATATATGAGGGAAAAAATTGTTTTCCTTGTGTGTGTGTGTGTGTGTGTGTGTGTGTGTGTGTGTAAAGCCAACAAATAAAAGCAAATGGGAAATAACAGAAACACAAAACAAGAGCGTTTATGTTCCTAGCAACTTTGTTCTCCGGAATGTTTGGACAATAGGGTCCCACATGACCATGATTTTACAGACTCCCAGGGATTCGACTTGCCTGGCTTACCTGGCTGGCAAGTGGCAAAGCAGCAGCTTCACTTTCCACTACTGTGCACACACCATTTCCTGGAGCCAGCCACGCCCCTGCCTGTCCTTCCGCGCTCCCCAGGTACGTAACATCCTTGAGGGAAGGCGGCTGCCCCTCACTACCTGGAACAGGCTGTTCAGCCTCTGGTGTAGCGAGTCAGGACTCCATGCGTTTTGCTTCTCCTTCTTGGACGTTCCCCTCTCCTGAAGAAGAAAGTTATTTTCAAAGCTCCATCTGTTTTGTGTTTAACGTGCAGAAAGGTTGCACATTTTCGGGGACCTTGCTCATGAGCGGTAGATTGTACAACGGTTTATTGCACAAGCGGAGGTTTTTATTGCCGGCCTTTGTTGAGTTGCCAACTGGGAGAGAGAACATAACGTGCTTCGCAGTCCCTATCAGGAAAAATGAGAAAGCATTAAATACCAGTCAAATCGTCAAGCATCGAAGAGCTGGTAATCAAAGCCAGAAGTCCCCGAAGCGCAGCTGGTAAGGAGGGTTTTTCTCATTAATAGTATTTTTACATCCATCATTGTTTCTCAAGTACTTATGTCATAGGCAGGATTCCAAAGCATTATGTGAGAAGCCTATCAATGGCAGAAGAAATGTTTGATCAAGAAAGACCCACGTCCGCCAGGTACGATGGTGTACACCTGTAATCCCAGGACTTGGGAGGCTGAGACAGGAGGATCGAAGGTTGGAGGCCAGCTTTGGCAACTTGAAGAGACCCTGAGCAACTTAGTGAGACTGTTTTGAAATAAAAAATGAAAAGGGCTGGGTGTAGCTTGGGGTTCAAATGCTCCTGGGTTCAATCCCATTACAGGAAGTAAGGAAGGAAGGGAGGGAGGGAGGGAGGAAGGATGGAGGGAAGGAGAGAGAGAGGGAGAGGAAGGAAGGAAGGAAGGAAGGAAGGAAGGAAGGAGGGAGGGAGGGAGGGAGGGAAGGAGGGAAGGAAGGAAGGAGGGAAGGAAGGAAGGAGGGAAGGAAGGAAGGAGGGAAAGAAGGAGGGAAGGAAGGGAGGGAGGGAGGGAAAAGAGGGAAGGAGGGAAGACAAACCCATATTCATTTCAAATTCTGACCCTTGGTGATACAGAGCATTAAGGTGGAAGTCTAGGAGAGAGAGAGAGAGAGAGGGATCACATTAAGTAATATACTCTGTACTCCTAGGAGGAGTACTGTTTGCCCTTCAGGTAGAAAATATCCACAGGCGTACCAAGAAACAGAACAATTCTAGTTCTAACGGGCAGTGCCAGTAGTGGGTTTGTGGCTACACCTTCCATTTCGATTTTCCCAACATCTTAGCACATAAAGTCACCCAGGGAGCCCCGCCCAGACTAATTAAATGGCATTTCTTGGAGTGGGCAAGGATGTTGGAATCTCCTCCAAGTGATTTACTTTGACGCCCAGGGTTAAGGATCTCAGATCTGATTCAGCTGCCTGATTGTACAGGTGGAGGAAGTTGAGGCTGGAGCAGTTACCGTCCACAAGGACTGATTTTCAGTTCCTTCGTTCTCTTTGCTGATGAGGCATTTTTCTCACTAGTATTCTGTAACTATAATGTCCGGTCCCAAATTTCCTGGCCCTTCTTTTATAAAAGCAACACACAGGAACCTAACCCAGTTTTCTCATTGCTTATACACAAATAGATGTGCAGTACCTTGCATTAGCAGCAGCTGCTCAAGTGTTCCCTGGAATAGTTGTTTTTTGGGGGTACTAGGGATTGAATTCAGGGGCATTCTACCTCCAAGCTACACCCCCTTAGTGTAACAGGGTCTCACTAAGTTGCTGAGGGTCTTGCTAAGTTGCTGAGGCTGGCCACAAACCTGTCATCCTCCTGTCTCAGCCTCCCAAGTACCGGGATGACAGGCATGTGGCCCCACACCCAGCTTGTTCCCAGAAATAAGGAGACTGTCAAGACCAGGGCGTAAAGTAGCCAGAGGACCCACTTCTTCTTCTAGATGGTTCGTGGAGAAGGGAGTCAGGAAGGGGCCATTAAATGTGAGGGAGATTCAACCTCATTCTGCATTACTAGTTGATGATTAGAATCCTTGTGTGTTTAAACAAACAGTACATCCTAGTATATACCTGACTCCTGGCACACATTCCTCCCATTACTTCCCAACATGTTCTAAATTGGACATTAAACTATAAAAACTACCCTACCCTGCATCAGTCCCACCAGCAGTGGCCTACACCCTGTCACGGAAAGGTCCTTTTTCAGGCTGAGACTCCCGTTGGCCGCTTTCTAATGGCACCAGTGCTCCGAGTCTGATAAACACCGCGCCCGATCTGATAGGCAGCAAATACCCGGGGGGCAGGGGGCTGCTCAGTAGCCTTGGACTTCTCAGTTTAATCACCCCAGCTCTAATGCCACTTAAAACAGAATATAAGCACTGAAGGAATTCCAGGAATCCGATGATATAAATCGTATTTTTAGAGCCGTGACTGACTCGAGCCAGTGAAATGGTGCAGGGACTAAAGATAGTGCTCTTTGGTTTTCCCAGGATTTATCGCAAGCGAGTTCACAGCAGGTTAAAATAATTGAAGGCTGTGATAGCATACATACTGGTATGGCTTTATGAGCAGCCATTCATAACATATTTGTCGCAAAGCATAATTTCCATGATAGAACTCTAATTCACATGCAACTTTTTTTCTTTCTTTTTCTTTTTCTTTTTTTTCTTTTTTGTAGCAACAACACTGTTGAATAACTCCTGTGTGGAGTCAGTCCCAAACAAGAGTTTCAGGAAACGGGATCAAGGAAATGACTATCCCATCAGACAAAATGTGAGTACAACCTGACAAAACGCTCACTTTTATTGGTGGGTAAAGAGAGGTGTTCCTCATGGGGTTGTTTGTGACCTGGGGGCTGGGCCTCAGAGATTTTATTTCTTATGACTCCCTTTTCTTCTCTTTTTCCTTCCCTGTCTATTTTCCACTTGCCGGCCTCCCGGGGGCACTTTTTCTTCTCCTTCCTACTTGTATCCCCTGGGCTAGTCATTTTTCCACTCTGTAATCAAGGGCAGTAACATGGGGATCATAAAAAATGACTCTGCAGTGTTATTGTACGGAATCCAGGCATACAGATAGCGTAAGTGTGAGTGCTCACAGGGGCCCCAATTTGGGCTGTGTAAGAAATACCACTTTCCTTGTTTTTCCCTAACTTTACTACATTTCTACATGGATCTCCGATGTGGCTTAGTCATGGAGATTCAATCTCAGTCAAACCTGGATGTCCTTATCTAAACCCCCCGGGGGGGACACAGGACCTGTCTGACTCCCCACCTTCGATCCTGTCTAGACATTCCATCCCTGCCATACCTAGGGGCGGGTGGACTGCAGACCAGGTGGTAAGGGCTTGCGACTCCTTCCCCGGGGGCCTCACCATCACCCCAGTCTCCTGGACATCTCTGGCTCACCTCCTTCTCAAATTAGAGAGTCTTCTTTGGTCTAGAGAGAGAGGTCTCCAACTCTTCATCCAATCTGGTTTATGACCAGAACCTGGGACTCAGGACTCAAAAGCCAAAAATCTGCCTCCTCTGTTATCTTCATTTTGCTGGTTTCCCTTCCCTAAAGCTTTATAGAAAGTCTGGCTGCCTAGTGGGGAAAGCACAGGAAATACCAGAGGAAACATATGGGCACATGGCTCGTGAGAACTTTGTCACCGCGGACGTAAAGCGCTAAGAAGGCTTGGCATTCGGCAGGGAGCCCAGGAAGATGGCTGCAGTCTCTGTACAGAAGTTCAGAGCCAGGCTCCATGTTTCCTGGCTCTGTGTCCTTCATCAAGTTGCAGAACCTTCCCTTCTGTGCCTCAGTTTCCCCATCCTTAAAATGGGGATTATGAGTGTGGGTCGTATGTATATAAAGTGCTTGGCAAATTAATTATATCATTATTATCACCACTACTGTGAATGCATGATCCTTAAAGCCATTAGCTTAAAGCCGTTGGTGACCACGATTGTGTTGGTGTGGATGACACCTGAGGTATCATGCGTGATATCCAGAGAAGAAGGGGAACATTTCTCAAGGGGAAGGAGGAGCTGCTGGTTCCAAGTATGAAACTGGGCTGAATTTTCTAGAACTCCAACCTTCTGATAAAATTGGGGTAGAATAATCCTGAAGGGTGGGTTGGGAAGGAACAGGCTAACCTCAGTTAAGGCAGGTCAGAGTTGCTCGCACAGAGAGGCAGGCGTTGGAGGAGCTGAGTAGTCTGAATTGGAAGGCAGATCCACATTTCCAAGGGATGGGAAGGAGGAGAAGATGGAAAGTTACGAAAGGCTGGCCAAGTCCATGAGGAGCAATCCTGGGAGACCGCTGGAGAAATGGTTGGAGAAGAGGACAAGCACCAGACCGCTCCTGAGATGTGAGGCCACCTTGGGTGAGGGACACCGAGGGAGAGACAATGGTCCACCAGTACTCATGCTACATAAAATCCTATTTGCCAGCCCACCGAATTGTGGAACGAAAGAATGAAAATGTGGGGACCTCAACCCTACTCCTCCTACCCAGAGCCGGTCTGGTCCATGTCCCTCTCAACCCACAACCAGCCAAATGGGACAGTGGAAAAAGTATCACATCAGAAGTGGGGGGACCAGGACCCCAGACCCAGTCAGTGATTCCTGGGGCCTTAGACATATCGTACACCTCTCTGGACATTCGGGCCTTGGAAGAGGAAGTGGAACCAGGTAAGACTGGCTTCATCTGAGCAGAGTCACGTGGTACAGTTGGGGGCAGGGAAGCCCAAGGGACATCAATATGAATTCCATCTTTGCTATTTTCCAGATGTAGATGAGCCTATTTAATCTCTCTAAGCTCCTGTTCCTCCGCATATAAAGATGGAGGTAAGGATAGCTCATCTCTCGTGTGATTGTTTTAAAGATTAAATTCAAGAGTATATGGGACATGGTCGGCGCTATTGTGAAACACTCAAAGTACTCAATTGATTATTGCCAATATCACTATAGTGATTATTCAGTGGAACCCTGGGGCTCTCTCAGGTTGGGGGCTACTAAGTTGTTTAAGTGGGGAAGATTTCAAAACTGTGGATCTTTCTTTATCCAGAAGGGAAGCTTTGGTTTTGTAGCTGATTTAAATATATATATATATATATTATATAAAATTATATATAAATTATGTATATATAAAATATATATTTTACAAAAATAAAATGTTTCATACTAAATGATGATAATGATGATGATGATGACAATGATGATTATGATGATGATGATGATGATGACGGCGAGGATGTAAACTACCAGGTTAGGGCTGAGGTTTCAGCTCAGTGATAGAGTGTATGCTTAGCATGCATGAGGCCCTGGGCCCTGCAGGCTCAACACCACAAAATTAATCAACCAGTCAACCAGTCAATCCTTGACATGTGCAAGGTTGGCCAACTTTCTCCTGAAAGGGCCAGACGGTGAGCCCACATACGTCCTCCTTGCATATGCTTCTGGTTTCACTGGAGTTAGGATTCGGGTTGAGATTGGGCTTAGTGATCACAATGGATTAAGTAACAATGATAACAGGGAAACTGTTGCAGCCCAGTCCTCTCATCTGTATGTACTGAACACCTCAATGGCTGAACACAACTAAGATTTGTTTCTCACATAATAATGAAATACGACTGGGGAGTCGAGAGGTCTAGCCCACTCAGGCTTTGGGGGACCTAGAATTTTTCCTTTTAGCTGCTCTTCCCTCTTCTAAGGCTCTGGAGACCTCATCTAGATGGAAGGAAAAGAGAGATGAGAATTTTTTTGTGTGTGTGGTACTGGGGATTAAAACCCAGGGGCATTCTACCTCTGAGCTCCACCCCCAGCCCTAGTTTTTATTCTTTATTTTGAAACAGGGTCTCACTAAGTTGCGGAGGGCCTCCCTAAGTAGCTGAGGCTGGCCACGAACCCGAATCCTCCGGTCTCACCCTCCCAAGTACTGGGATAACAAGTGTGCGCCACCACGCCTGGCGAGAGAATGCTTTAAAAACATAGCCGGGCACAGTGGCCCGTGCTCGTAATCCCAGTACTTGGGAGGTGGAGATAAGAGGATTGCAGGTTCGAGGCCAGCCTCAGCAACTTAGCAAGACTCTCAACAACCTAGTGAGACCCTGTTTCAAAACGAAAAATTTTAAAAATAGGGCTGGAGATGTAGATCCGGAGATAGAATGCCCCTGTGTTCAATACCCAGTACCACACATACACATTCCCCTCGCCCCTCCACACACACACATGTAGAAACTATTCTCAGATCACGGGCTATATAATGACAGACCCAAAGCTGATTTTGGCCTGCTGGCCACGGTTTGTCTGCTCTTGAATAAGACCATCTCTTAAGCTCCTTCTAAAGACAAACCAAACTTCTCTGTGCTAAATCTCTTTCTTTCTCCATCAGAGAAGCCTAGCTTCTCCCCAACATCTCCTATCTTTTATGTGATAGTATTTTTCATATTTATAACAGTTGTCAGAGCAAGTGTTTTTGTTCCGTGTTATGTGTAATATTACACAGAGTTCTCATGAAGGTGGTATTTGCTTCCTGGGGATGTTATAACATAGTATCACAAACTGGGTGATTTCTTCTCTCGCAGTCTGGAGTTCAGAAGTCTGAAATTAGAAATCAGCGGGTTGGCAGCACTGGTTCTTTCTGAGGGAGAATCAGACCCATCCCCACATCAGTCCAGTCTCTGTTTCCATCCCCTTGTGGCTTTCTCCCTCTGCTTGTGTTTTCACATGAAAACATGTCTTATTGGAGCCTGTTATGGTTAGATATAGAATGTCCCCTGAAGAGCTCATGCATTAGCATTCAGGGATGATATAATAATAAGTCATGTGGGTTGTAATCTCATCAGTGTGTAAATCCATTGTGATGGACTTACTGGGTGGTAGCGTAGGCTGGTGGGGTGTGGCTGGAGAAGGTGGGTCCCTGAGGGTGTGGCCTTAGGGACTGTGCTTTTTGTCTTTGAATCCCCTTGCTTGCTGTCATGTTTCTGGCTTCTGTAATATGAGAGCAGAGTCCTTGGGCATGCTCCCTCTCTCTCTGCTTCCTGCTGCCATGCCCTGAGCTCTACAGACCTGGCCTAATATGGACTGAATCCCAAAATCTCCAAAAACTGAGCAAATAAATCTCCCTTTCTCTAAGTGATGTGGTCAGGCATTGGATGACAGCAGTGAGAATGTTGACTGAGACAGAGCCCATTCTAACAGCCTCATTGGTTAAATCTCAAAACACCCTATTTCTGTAGAGGTCCCATTGACAGGTAGTGGGGTCAGGACTTTAAGCCTATCTTTGGGGAACATAATTCCACCTGTAACAGGTGGGGAACAACACAATGTTGTCTATATATATCTTCAACTGACAAGAACTGTCGGTCCATTCCATGTTGTAGCAGAGATTTAAAAAAAGACAAATGAGTTGTCTCGAGAGCTTAATTTTTATCCTTTGTTATAAATCACAGAGAAAAATAACACCATGACTGCCGCTACCTTGAAGCATGTAGAATTTTCCTTTCTAATGTGTGTGTGGGGGGGGGGTTGTTTTGTTTTGTTTTGTGGACATGGAACAATGAACTAGAAAATGTTGCACATTCTGTACCCTTCTTCTATTTTCAATTTATAAATGCTGTATTCAAAATACCGGAACAGTGTGGCTTGTGGTTACTAACAAAATTAAATATAAAAGCAAAAAGCCCCGTGGCAGCCATGTCACCCTGTGAGAACAGCACAGCCCGATGGCCGGGACAAGAAAGGGACAATCTGGTGAATTCTCACCCCGTTCTGTAGGGGTCGGGATTTGAAAATCACGACCAGCTGTTTGCAGTTCTGTCCTATTTTGAAGTGGATGACTTAGACTGCTCAGCCATCATGGGGCTGAGATTTATTTTTCCCCTACTTGGTGTTAAAGTTACAGAAACCTGACTGGCAAAGTCAAGAAAGGAAGCAAAATGCCTTTTTACTGCTCTCACACCACTGCTGCCAGCAGAAAACGCACCCACCTCCCGGAGCATGCGCGCTTGGATTGGCCCATGCTACATCTTCAACATTCCAAAGTAAGACTTACGTATCTCTTTATTTATTTTTATTTATTTATTGGTGCATCGTAATCACACATCTTGATGGGTTTCAGGGGGTAGAAGTATACATGCACACATTGGTCGATTAGCCCTCCCCCGATTCCCACCCCTATTCCCTCCCCCTTCCCTCCTTCTGGTGCTCAGCATAGTAGTTGACTTTGATAAGTTTGTATATGTACATCCTGAGCATGAGGGTGTTTCCCTCTTCCCTCCTCCCATCTCCCTCAATTAGGTCGCCTTCTTTACTCATCTAAAGTTTTCTCCATCTTTGTCCGGAGTCCCTCCTATGCCCTATTCTCCCTAGCTTCTGCATATTAGGGAGAGCATCTGACTTTTCACTTTTTGTGACTACCTAATCTCACTTAGCATAATGTTCTCTAATTCCATCCATTTCTCTGCAAATGACATAATTTTGTTCTTCTTTATGGCTGCATAAAATTCCATTGTGTACATATCCCATAGTTTTATAATCCATTTGTCTGTTGATGGGCATCTTGGCTGGTTCCATAGTTTGGCAATTGTGAATTGTGCAGCTATAAACATAGATATGCATGCATTAGTCTGGTAATTTGGTTTCCATTTTTTTGGGTAGATGCCTAGAAGTGGTATTGCTGGGTCATATGGTAGGTTCATTCCCAGTCTTCTGAGGGTCCTCCACACTGTTTTCCAAAGCAGTTGCACTAATTTGCAATCCCACCAACAGTGTATTAGAGTTCCTACTTCTCCACATCCTCGCCAGCATTTGTTGTTGTTTGTGTTTTTAATGATTGCCATTCTAACTGTTTCTCAGCACTTTTTGTCTTTGCCCCTGTTCAACGACACTTATTACAGTCTGCCATATTTGCGAGTCTCTTCTCTGCCGAAGTGTAAACTCTGGAATTTTGGTCTTATGTCTCAAGGTAGAGAGGAAGGAGCACATACAGAGAAGAAGTCAGTGGAGAGAGAGAAACATGGGTCACAGGAAAGGAAAAGAGAGGCACAGGCGTGAATGGTTCAGGAATCAGAAAGATGGGGCAAGAGGAGGGCAAATTGGAATGGTCTCTGCTCTATATTGAAATACCACGCAATTTGGGAATTTCATCTTTGTCCTTCTGGAAGCCGGCTAAGCCTGGTGGGGATTCTACTGAAATTCCAACATCATATCTTGAAGAAGGTACCTAAAGATAATCCTATTCAAAGCTATCAGCATGTCAGGCCTGGTGGTGCACACCTGTAATCCTAGTACTTGGGAGGCTGAGACAGGAGGATTGCAGGTTTGAGGCCAGACTCAGCAACTTAGCAAGGCTCTCAGCAATGTAGCAAGATCCTATTTCCAAATAAAAAATAAAACAGGGCTGGAGGTGTAGCTCGGAGGCAAAATGCCCCGGGTTCAACCCCCAACACCACACACACACACACACACACACACACAAGCTAATCACTGAATTGAATCCACACCCCCAGGCTCCACAGCTATATGATAGAGTTAATAATGTTAAAAACTAAAGTTTTTACAATTGTGGAAATGAAATATGAGAGTGGAGACGAAGCACTGCGCACGCCACCAGCCTCGCACGCTGTCCCCAAACTTCCCCAAACCTATCTGCTGGGAATTGGGAGAGAGTAGACTTGAGCTTGGGAAACTTGTGTATTCACTAAGTTAAGAAATTCTTGTTTTCAGGAAAATTTGAGAAACAATCCTCTAGCAATAATAAAGAATAGCTATTTTGTTAAACTACTTTTTATCATCATCATCATCATCATGGGAATTCTACTTGAAGGTAACATTGCAGAAAGGATTCAGCAGGCCGGGCATGGTGGCACACGTCTCTTATCCTAGTACTTGGGAGGTTGAGACAGGAGGATTACCGGTTCAAGGTCAGCCTCAGAAACTTAGTGAGGCTCTCAGCAACTTAGTGAGACCCTGTTTCCAAATAAAAAATAAAATAGGGCTGGGGGTGCAGCTCAGGGGTAGAATGCCCCTGGGTTCAACCCCCAGTCCCATTAACGCACCTACACACACACACACACACACACACACACACACACACACACGGATTCAGCAATATTGGCCGATTTCATAGTCTAACTGAATCTGGTTAATTCAACTGTGGTCTGGTATGAAATCAATTGTAGTATTTATAGAACCAGTAGACCTCTAACCAACTCAAATACACTCCTAGCTTGAAGCTCAAGACAATTATTTCAACTTTAATCTTACTTAGGTGAAGAGGAATCTCAATTTAGAATAAGAACTACTTGGGCCTTAATAAATTTGGTGGCTATAAATTTAATCCATGATTCATTTCCATGTTTACCCTGGGATGGACAAGAAAGACTCTATGAAGTGCTAATCACTACATTTTGACTGACTTACTCCAAGGAAGTAATGAATCACAGCATACTGAGGTATGGTGGTGCACACCTGTAATCCCAGTACTTGGGAGACTGAGACAGGAGGATCACAGGTTCGAGGCCAGTCTCAGCAACTTAGTGAGACCCTCAGCAACTTACCAAGACTCTGTTTCAAAATAAAAAATAAAATAGGACTGGGAGTGTAGCTCAGAGGTAGAATGTCCCTTGGTTCAATGCCCAGTACCAAAAAAAAAAAAAAAATCACAGAGTCATTGTCTTAAAGGGGCAATAAAAACCTTATTGCCCAATACTTTCACCTAGGGGCTTGTGCCCCTTTTAATTATTCAGCCCACTATTATTTATTCTTCTTAGACATCGAAGGGCCACACTTTTTATAAACTCCTCTCTGTGTTTGACTGCTACAATGGTTCTCAAAACTCCTCGTAATTAAACTTTCATTCCCAGTAAAGTCGGTACACCAGTGTGCTGGGATCTGAACTCTTAGAACAATGTCCCATCATAGAAAAGTACCGGAGTTGGGAGGTTATGGATGGGGGTCAGATGAAGTTTTTTTCTTCAGCTAGCAGTCAATGTTGCATTTCCCTGGAAACCTGTATTCTCACTCCGAAGTCTCTGTATTTTAGTTCTAAAGTCTTTGTATTTTACTCTATTGAGTACTCAGGCATCATCCTATAAGCAAGAACTATTACCCATGGCCTATTTATAGTTACAATAAAAGGATGCGGTTTTTTTTGGTACTGGGGATTGAATCCAGGGGCATTCTACCACTGAGCTACACCCCCAGCCCTATTTTTTATTCTTTATTTTGAAACAGGGTCTTACTAAGTTGCGGAGGGCCTCACTAAGCAGCTGAGGCTGGCGGCAAACCCAGATCCTCTGGTCTCAGCCTCCCAAGTACTGGGATTACAAGCGTGCGCCACCACGCCTGGCTAGGATGGGTTTTTAAGGTACAATTTTTGGTTTTGTTACTCTCCTCCTCCGGCGACTACATCTTTAGTTTAGGTAATGTTTCACCGGGAGGAAGATAACGGTGGTAGTAAACGACACCTAACACCTCTCTGTACTTCCTGCCAGACTCTATTCTAAGGCACTTACCACCATTACCTGTTTAGTTCCTCTACCAACCTGGGAAATAGGTCTTGTCATTTTTTCCTGTACTTTCCAGTTTGGGAAATCGAACCACAAACAGGTTGTTAGGTAACTTATCCAAAGTCACACCGACATAACCGGGTCCATCCAAAAAAAGAACAAGATCTTCCAGCACCACATCCAACAGTTTTGGTGCCAAAGGCCAGACATCCTCTAAGCGCATTTAAATGAGAATCACAGATAAGCAGGAGTTTGCCCTCGATTATTGTTTTTTCTATCCAAAATAGAACTTTCACGTTTATTTAAACAGCAAAGCATAACATTCCTGTTGCCATGGCATTGTGTTTTAAAAGATTTAGAGCAAAGCATAAAAATATAGGCTCCTAGATACAAGTAAGCACCTTTTCCATTGACCTTGACAATAAGAAATCTTAACCCTTTCCTTCTGTTCTTTATACTGATTGAAAACAAGAGGCTGAGACAGGAGGATCGCAGGTTCAAGGTCAGCCTCAGCAATTTAGCGAGACTCAGAGCAATCGAATGAGACCCTCTTTCAAAATAAAAAATAAATAAATAAAATTGGGTTAGGGGTGTAGATCGGAGGTAGATTTTCCCTGGGTTCAATCCCCAGTACCAAAAAAACAAAACAAAACAAAACAAAAAAACAAGAATGTTTTATTCAGTCTATCATTTATGGAACTTTTTTTGGGGGGGGATACTGGAGATTGAACCCAGGGGCATTCTACCTCCCTCCGAGCTACACGCCCAGCCCTATTTTTTATTCTTTATTTTGAAACAGGGTCTCAATAAGTTGTTGAGGACCTCACTAAGTAGCTGAGGCTGGCCTTGAACCTGCGATCTTCCAGTCTCAGCCTCCCAAGTACTGGGATTACAAGCGTGCGCCACCACGCCCGGCTTTATTTATGGACTTTTTAAATGCTTTTCCTCCTTAGAATGGAAAATTGTTGCATTATATTTCTTAACATATCAGAAAAGGACTTACTGACCCTTTCTATCAATACCCTCTTATATATGGTTCCACAAGAAAAAAAAAATTATTAAAGCACACTCACATGCTGGAGGTCTCATTATTTTCCTTTCATCCAGAATAATTTTCTCCACTGACCAGTTATGGTGACCAGCTTTCTGTCTCCACGCCATTGGAAATCCTAATTTTCATGCTTTCTTCTTGTTTCTCTCTACGAATAAAAGAGGCGAGGCCGACACTTCCCTCACTCCAGGTCTTCTGGGGGAAGCAAGAAGTGTTTCGCCATTCATTATGATGTTGGTTGTAAGCTATTTTTAGATGCTGTTCATCAGACTGAAGACATTTTCTTCTATTTCTAGTTTACTGAGAGTTTACAGCACGAATGGAGGTTGAGTTTTGCAAAGGCTTTTTCGGCATCAATGGATAAACTTTATGTGGATTTCTTTTCTTGAGATTACTGTTGGAGTGGATTCTATGAACTGACTTTGGAATATTGAACCGCTTTGGATTCGCATGGTAGACTCTACATAGTTGTGGTACATTCTTCTTACACATTGCTTAGATATGATTTGCTTTTTTAAAAAAACAAAATCGGCCCACCTTCTCCCTTGAATGTGTATTTCCTACTTTCCTAAATACATTTCTATGTCTCTGAAAATAAGTAAACAAATAAATGAATGAATGAATGAATAAATAAAACTACAATCGAGTACTTTTGCATCTATGCTTATAAAGAATATTAGTCTATAGCCAGCTTGCTGCCTGCCTGCCTGCCTGCCTGCCTCCCTTCCTTCCTTCCTTCCTTCCTTCCTTCCTTCCTTCCTCCCTCCCTCCCTCCCTCCCTCCCTTTCTTCCTTCCCTCCTTCTCTCCTTCCCTCCTGTCTGGTCTTTGAAACAGTCACCATGACCTCATAAACTGCACTGGGAAGTGTTTTCTACTTTTTAGAAGAGATATTGGGGAATCGGTCTTATTGCTTTTAGAAATATCTGATATGATTTTCTAATAATATCATTTGAGTCTAGAGAACTTTTTGAGCAAATTTTTAACTATGAGTTCAATTTTCTGAAAAGGCACAGGTGTATGCAAGCTGTCCATTTCATTTTGAGTGAGTTTAGGTAATTTGTGATTTTTCAAGGAATTGGCCCATTTACCTAACTTGTCAAAACTACAGTCGTGTCATTGCTCATGGCGCTCTTAATGTTTTGTCATGTCGGTAGGGTCATAGTACCCTCTCTTTTATTCCTGATATTGGCAATTTGTTTTTTCTCTCCTATTTTCTTTGTCAATCTTGCTGAAAGCTTATCGAAATTATTGGCCTTTTTAAAGAACCACCTTTCAGTTTCTTTGAAGTTTTCTGTTTTAAATTTCCTTTATTTCTGCCACTGTATTTATTATTTATTATCCTCTTGCTTTGAGCTGATTCTTCTTAAGGCAGAAGCTTAGATAACTCATGTGAGGCATCTCTTCTTTTTCTTTTTTTGTGGTACTGGGGATTGAACCCAGGGGCATTCTACCTCAGAGCTACACCCCCAGCCCTATTTTTTATTCTTTATTTTAAAATAGGGTCTCACTAAGTTGTTGAGGGCCTCGCTAAGTAGCTGAGGCTGGTCGCGATCCTGTGATCCTCCTGTCTCAGCCTCCCAGGTACTGGGATTACAAGCGTGCGCCACCACGCCAGGATGAGGCATCTCTTTTCTAATAGAAGCACTTAATGTTAAGAGCGTCCCTCTTAGCACTATGTTAGCGGCATCTCGCACCGTTTGGTTTGTTTCATTTTCATTTCTGTTTAGTGGAAACTGTTTTCTAAATCCCCTTAAATCTTCCTTTGATTCATAGATTATTTAGAAGGATACTGTTTAATTTCCAAGTGTTTGGAGATTTTTCTTTTATCCTTCCTGTTATACTGTTACTGATTTTTAACTCATTTCCATTATGGATTTTATTTGTGTATATATATATTTTTTCTACTGGGAATTAAACCCAGGGGCCTTTTACCTCTAAGCTACATTCCCAGCCCTTTTTATTTTTTATTTTGAAACAGAGTCTCGGTAAGTTGCTGAAGCTGGCCTCGAACCTGTGATCCTCCTTCTCAATCTTCCAAGTACTGGGATTACAGGAGTGTGATACCACACCTAGCTTGATTTTTGCATAATTTAAATTTTTGCTAATGTTTGTTTTATGACACAAGGGATAATCTATCTTGTTGACTATTCCATGTACTTTATAAAAGAATGTATATCCTATTTCTATGAGTAGAAATGGTCTATAAATGTCATTTAGATCCAGTTGGTTGATGATGTTCAATTCTATATCCTTGCTGATTTTTAGTCAGTTCTGTGTATTACTGAGAAAGAAGTGTTGACATAGCCAAATATAATTGTGGGGCTTTAAAATTCTCTCTATTCATGTTTGCAAGTTTTTGCATCATGCCTTTTAAAGCCCTGAGTGCACTTACATAGAAGATTATTATGTATTCATGGTAAATTGACTTTTTATCATTATTTACTGTACCCCTTTATCCCTGACAACTTTAAACTCTACTTTGTCTGATAACATAGTCATTCTATCTTTCTTTTTTCTTTTTTTTTTCTTTGTGGTGCTGGAGATTGAACCCCAGGGCATTCTACCTCTGAGCTACACCCCCAGCCCTATTTTATTTTTAATGTTGAAACAGTCTCACTGAGTTGCCAAGGGCCTCACTAAGTTGCTGAGGCTGGCCTCAAACCTGTGATTCTCCTGTTTCAGCCTACCAAGTATTGGGATTAGAAGTGTGCACTGGCTTCTAGCTTTCTTTTGATTATTGCTTCCATGGTATACCTTTTCCATTCATTTAGGCTTAATTTACTTACATAATTATATTGTAAATGATTTTCTTATAAAAAGCATATCATTGAGTCATTTATTTTATTTCTTTATTTATTTTTTGCAGTACTGGGGATTGAACCCAGGAGCATTCTACCTCCGAGCTACACCCCAGCCCTATTTTTTATTCTTTATTTTGAAACAGGGTCTCATTAAGTTGCAGAGGGCCTCACTAAGTAGCTGAGGGTGGCTGCGAACCCGGATCCTCCTGTCCCAGCCTCCCAAGTACTGGGATTACAAGAGTGCGCCACCATGCCCGGTTTTCATTGAGTCACATAAAGTATGCATTCTGACAATTTCTATTTTTATGTTGGTGTTTAGATCATTTACATTTAGTATAATTCTTTATATGTTTGGATTTAGGGCTTTTATTTTATTTGGCTCCTGTTTTATCTCGATTTCTTGTTCTTCTGTTTCTCTTTTCTTTCTTTTTTTATTAAACATTGCTTAGCATTCCATTTTAACTTCTCTATTTTTTTTTACTCTATCTCACCTCTCTCTCAATATATATGATCACATACTTAACATATATATATATAGATATATATATAGATATATATATATATACATTAACTTTTTTCTCTGTGTAGTTTTGCAGTGGAACGTAAAAACATTACTACCATGTTGTCCATTTATGTTGTGATTGTCTTGTATATTATATCTATATACCTTGAATATCCCATCAGACAATATACATTTTTTGTTTTAGACATTGAATATATTTTAAAAATACACGAGCAGCATAATCTTTTGTATTTATCCAGATATTTACCATTTCTTTTGTTCTTCCTTTATCCCTGATATTCCAAAATTCCTCCCTAGTATTCCTTTACCTCCATGTGTAGAGCCTAATCTAGCAATTCATTTAGAGCAGACCTCCTGACAGTTTACTTTCTTAATTCCCTGCACGTGAGAATGCTTTTGGTTCACCTTTATTCTTGGAGGAAATATTATTTTGGATCTAGACTTCTTAGATGATAGTTCTTTTCTCTCAAGACTTTCAAAACATTCGCTGCCCTCTAGGATCCATAATTTTTGAAGGTGAATATACACTCATGTGAATCATTGTTCCACTAGAAGTTATATGTCATCTTCCTTTGGCTGCTTGAAAGATTTTTTTCTTTGTTTACAATTTTTAGAAATTTGATTGTGATGCCCCTGGGTATATATATATTTTTTACTAGGGATAAAACCCAGGGGCATTTTGTCTCCAAGTTACACTCCCAGCCCTTTATATTTTTTATTTTGAATCAGGGTCTTGCTAAGTTGCCGAGTCTGGCCTTGAACTTGTGATTCTTCTACCTGGGCCTTCTAAGTACTGGGGTTATAGGCATGTGCCACCTCACCCAGCTTGGGTATTCAATTTTTAATCAGTCCTGTTTGGAGTCTGAGCTTTTTAAATTTCTAGGTTTACATCTTTTTCAAAAGTTTGGAAGTTTCTAGCCATTGATTCTTCAATTTCTTCCTGTACCATAGTCTTTCTCCTTGACATGATCTCTCCAGTAACATAGATGATCTTCTGCTGTTGTCCCACAGGTCCTGCGGGGCTGCTCTCTTTATTTTCAATCTGACTGAACAGTTTCTATTGATCTTTCTTTTTTTTTCTTTCTATGTAAAAATATCTACAGACTTCATGCAATTATGTTAAGAATCTTAAGTGATAGACAAGCTGATTTTAAAATTTGTATGAAAAGATAAAAGTCAAAGAAACTAGAATGGCCAAGCAATATTGAAAAAGAAAAGTGAAGTTACAGGAATGACATCATCTAGTTTCAAAAATTTTATTATAAATTTATAATAATGAAGATGATGGTGTTGGAGAAAAGACAGACACGATAACTGATACAAAAGTTAAAAAGTCCAGAATAGATCTATACAAATCTAGGCAATTGATCTTCGATGAAGCTGTGAAGGCATTTCAATGGAGAAAGGACAGGCTTCTCAGGAAATAGTGGTGAAACCATCCGGTATGCGTATATAAGTAAGGAAGCCTTTATACTAAAAACCCACACTTTATACAAAAATTAATGAAAGTGTATCATAGACCTAATGCACCAATAAAAGTATGAAAAGGAAAAGAAAAAATGTAAAACTATAAGACTTTTAGAAGGAACCACAGAAAAAATCATCACCATGACTTCTGGTTCAATTCAGAAGTCTTGGATAATAACACCAAAACCATCATCCATAAAAGAAAAGAATTATTTATTGGAATTCACCAAAATATAAAATTTTGCTCTAATAATGACACTAAGTGACAAGAAGACAAACTATAGACTTGAATGAAATTCATTTATTAAAAATAAATATATCTGAAAAAGAATTTGTATCCCAGCTACATAAAGAACTCTCAAAACTTAGTAGCAAGGCTGGGGATGCAGCACAGTGGTCAAGCATGTTCAATCCCCAGCACCAAAAATAAGACAGTAAAATCATTTTTTTTTTTTTTTGCGGTACCGAGGATTGAACGCAGGGGCGTTCTACCTCCGCGCTACACCCCCGGCCCTATTTTTTATACTTTTTTTATTTTGAAACCGGGTCTCACAAAGTTGCGGAGGGCCTCACTAAGGAGAGAGAGAGAGAGAGAGAGAGAGAGAGAGACAGGGAGAGAGAGAGAGAGCGAGAGAGCAAGAGAGCGAGAGAGCGAGAGAGAGAGAAAGAGAGAGTGAGAGAGCTGAGGCTGGCCGCGAACCCGGATCCTCCGGTCTCCGCCTCCCAAAGTACTGGGATTACAAGCGTGTGCCACCACGCTCAGCCAGTAAAATCATTTTTAAACCCTCATTAGTAGGAAAACATACAACCTAAACAAGAAATGGGCAAAATTTTTGACTAGACATTTCACTGAAAGGAATATGCAGAAGGGAAAAACAAGCCATATGAAAGGTGCTCTACATCATTGCCCAGTGGGAAGATTCCAATTTGAAACCAGGTTGCTTGCTATAGCACTAAGAAAGAACTCTGCACGTGTGAGTACATGAGAATTGTGAGACGAGGAGATTAACCTGGATTATCTGGTTGGACCCGGAATGCCACCCCATCTTTCCTTATGAGAGGCAGACACAGAGAGACGACAGTGTGGAGACAGAGATGGAGATTGGAGTGATGTGGCCACAAGTCACGAGATGCGAGCAGCGGCCAGCGGCCCTCAGAAGGGAGGCTCCCTGGAGCCTCTGGAGCGAGCCCCCAGCTGACCCCTCTTCAGTTCCGTGAAGCTCCTTTCAGACTTCTGGTCCCCAGACGATGAGGGCATAGATTTGTGATGTTTTAAACCACTTAATTTGTGGTATTTTTTAATAGCAGCCACAGGAAACTCGTACAGATATAAGTATCATATACAAAGTATATAGCATGTAAATATTTGCATACCTAAAATATATAGAAGCATACATGTCTATGTAATTTATATGTTTATATCTATATATAAAATTTAGTTATATTAATATTACTTAAATTACATACAAATTATACTTATATCATATAATTCATATTAAATATTTATATTTATATAAACTCATATACAAAGTATATATTATATAATTTATATCAAATATTTATAAATATCATATACAAAGTATCTATGTAGCCGGGCGTGGTGGCGCACGCTTGTAATCCCAGTACTTGGGAGGCAGAGACCGGAGGATCCGGGTTCACAGCCAGCCTCAGCTACTTAGTGAGGCCTCCGCAACTTCATGAGACCTGGTTTCAAAATAAAGTATAAAAAATAGGGCCGGGGATGTAGCTCGGAGGTAGAACACCCCTGGGTTCAATCCCCGGTATGGCAAAAAAAAAAGTATCTATGTAAATAGCAACATATAAAAATATATAAGTATATATACATATATAATTTATATATAAATGTTTATATTTATATATTAATATAAAGTATATTATGTTATTTAAATTATATACAAATTATATTTACATTATATAATTCATATAACATATTTGTTATATATAAATATTTATATAGTATATGACATATTTATATACTTATGTTATATATAAATATTTATGTAGTATATAATATATTTATGTATTTATGTTATACATAAGTATTTATGTAGTATATAATATATATATATAGTTATGTTATACATAAATATTTATATAGTATATAATATATTTATATATTTATGTTATACATAAGTATTTATGTAGTATATAATATACTCATATATTTATGTGATATGTAAATATTTATATAGTATAATATATTTATAAGAATACAATGGTTCAACTCATGATTTTCGAGCTTTACGATGATGTGAAACTAGCATGCGTTCAGTAGGAGCAATGGATTTATGGAGGCAAGAGCTCCACATAAGTCACACATACCTACATAGAGGTATATACAAAGTAGATATCAGGGTCTGGCACACAGGACTTTAATTATTGGTAGCACTGTAATTGCTTGGTCATATCTAATTAAAATGCAGCCATTTGCCTACCCCATTGGCATCTCTAGAATACTGAAGCTTTAAAAAGAAAACTTTGGAACTTATTGATTCCTAGGATTTTCTAAAGAGAAAATAAACCAAAGGTATAATACCATCCCTCTATTTACAAAAATGGAAATAGCCATGCTAATCCTTTCTGTTTATTCAAGTAATACACTCCTAACAGGGAGGTATGCGCATGGCAGCAGAACCTGTTTAACAGTCAGTATTCGTAAAATGTCTTCACATACCAAGAATTTGTTTCCTACTATATTGGAAATTAGGATATTGGAAATGCAGGATATTATATTTAAGTCAGCAGGGCAATATCCTTTCTCCCTAAAATATTCAAATAATCTCTCTCTTTCTGTCTCTGTCTCTCTCTCTCTCTGTGTCTCTGCCTTTGTCTCTCTCTCTCTCTCTCTCTCTCTCTCTCTCACACACACACACACACACACACACACACACA